>OMLI01052012.1:7527-26909 GCA_900302605.1 Rondeletia loricata
CGCAAGCTTGCCTGGCTGTCTTCTCCCAGCCTCAGCCCCGATACAATGAGAGCTCCTTCTTCACTTTGTGTCACACAGAATGGGCTGATTTGATTAAGTCCCGGGCTCTCATTATGTTAGGTAGGGGTGTAGAATTTCAATGATAATCCATAATGCATGACCGGGGGTTTTGTTGCCATGGCGACATAAATTCAAGGTTACCAGCTCAGACGCATAATTGGGTGCGCATTGAGCGCTGAAGAGGTGCTGTTAAAATTCCCCTCATGAAAGTGGAGCATCAATCATGCTGTCGCAGATTGCAAAGTACTCATAATCAGATGAAATGCTTGGCAGAGAGAAAACGTCACAACAGGCCCGGGCTTCCTCCTCCTTCTCTTTGAAAACTAATCTAACATTTGAGAATGGACTGCTTCAGACAACTCAACATATTTATTTTTGTTTTCTTTCATTCTTTTTTTTCTAGCTCCTAAGAGACTCTTCTTCGGCTTTTTTTCATGGCTTTTCTTTGTACAGTAAGTTGGTCTCAGTTCATTTGGCCCTTATCTTGCTCTCCCAGGCAGGAATATACCCTCGGTCTGTGCTGCTCCCCCCCAAATGATGGAAATCAATTCTCACAAGAGATCAGGACCTCTATGACAAGCAGAGCCTCCAGCTTGAGGCTCATCAGACCCATTTGAACGGCAGACAAAAGGGAAAGATTTCTGCCCCTTGTGCTTTCTCCTGAAATCCCATTGAAAATCTGCTCATGCTTTCTCCAATCTGCACCACAGTTCTTTTATTTATGGCTTTTTTTCGTCTTCTTTTTTTCGGTGAGGGGATCGACAAGGGGATGTGCTCGCTCGGAGGCGTGTGCAGGATGGGAAGGGTGTCAGTCCCCTGGATAAAAGCTTCTCTTTTTCCCCCCTCCTCCCCTTTTTACGACTACTTCTGGCATCACTAACAAGAAAAAAACAATCGAAGAACTGATGATTGTCTTGAAGCTACTTCAAAGTTTTTGCACCAGTGTTGGGAATATAGCAAAAATAGCATGAAGTTTTATAGGTCAGGTTAATGTGTGATTTAGCATGTACTCACCATGGCTGCCTACAATGTCTGTGTCTGTAGGCAATCGTGTGGGCTTTATCCTGAAGTACCCCCCCGTCCATCAATACAGCGCTACTATAATTCTCCTACGGTTAATAACCATAAATCAAATGAGATTCATAAACCATTAAGATGGTGCTTATTATCTCTTACACTAGGTAGTTCACATATTCATAGCCTGGAGGTATGCGCCTTCTAACCAATAATCTGCTACATCTATTCAATATTCCCCTCTATTTGTCACGTGAATTATGCTTTGTGTCATAATTTACCAGCACATTTCTCGTCATAACGTCGTACAGTGTACCGACTTCATTGTCACTGCTTGTACACACATACGGCACATCTGCCCTCTTCCGGAGCCACTTTCCTCGAGTTTTCCTTAGAGTTGCAAGGTCAAACATCGCTCGCAGGATGTCGTTTACAGGATACGGTACGAGTCATCCTTTTGGAATAGTACACCGCAATGCCTATCTTTAGGACAGGTACATGAAAAATGTATGCGGTTTACTTTTACTCAAGTGAAAGTCTTACGCTTCGGAGAGAGGCAACAAACACATAAGGGGGTTTCAACGGTGCTCAAGTGTCAAATTAAGGCCCTACGAGAAGACGTCCGTGTACGCCAGTCACGCCTCGCCTTCAAAGTCCCCGTGTACAACAGGAGAAGCCATTTTGTTTGAGAGTACAAAGGAAAACAGGTTATTAAGAGGAAGGCTTTCAAAAAAAACAGAGACAGACATTCCTTTTCAAGTCCAATTTCCCCTCGCTACTGTCTTTGCCACCTATCATTCCGATGAGCGCCTCCCTTTAAAGCGACTCGACGGGGTTCCCGCTGAAGATCTGAATCAAGTGTTTTAATGAGCCCGCTTCGTTCTTGTGCTGCTGTCACAGGTGTGGATCCGCTGATGCCCAAACTCTGTGGGGCTTAACACAGGCCTTACCCGTTCAATTAAGGAGTATGAGCCATTTCACATGGAACGAGCACCATAGCTATGCTCTGTATGGCTTTGTTTCCCCCCTGTCTCTCGTTCTCTTCTCTCCAAATCACTGGCTTGTAGATGACAACACCTCGTCTTCTCACCCCAGGAAAGGCACACAGGAGTTTTAATCAGTCAGAAGTAACTTTCATTTCTTGCCATTTCTACCTGTACTCGTCAGGGCCGTAAACTTAAAGGCGCAATTCGCTTGATTTCCAGCTGTTCTATGGCCTTTGCTTGACATCTCCCCGTTGATTCCTGTATGAATTCCTTGAGTGCAATGCAACTGAATAACTTTATCATAATGTGAAATTTAATCAGGGATTGGCCTTTTACATTAAGCTGTTAGTCTTTTGGATTTTAAATTTTTTTTTGTGCAGTCCACGGAGCTCCGTTCTGTATGTGTGTGTGTGTGTGTGTGTGTGTGTGTGTGAGAGAGAGAGTGAGAGACAGAGGGAGGAAGCCTACACTTCCCTGTCCTCTGCATGAACCCTTGATACTGTCCCATATGTTATATCCACCCATTTCACTTGTCACAGGGCTGATGTGTAGCTTGTATGGAGAACAAACATGTGTTCCAAATGTGTGTCAGTAATGCTAGGCAGTGACCTGACCCCGGCATGTATTTATGTGCCTGTGCCGTTCCATTCTGTTCAATGTTTTATTCTGAATATAAGCAATATGTATCTAGGCTGACACAGCTTAGTGGACTCAAGACTACACACACAGACAAAAATAATAAATAAACCAGTAGAATTGCAATCATAGAAGCAAAGATGGAGCAGAAACAGACGCAAAGGAGGAAGGGAGCAAGGAAGCAGAAAGGGAGGAAGGAGAGAGGGAGAGAGGAGGGAGAGCGAGAGAGCAGAAGGAATGTATTGGTCAAGCAGTGTGTGTCAACAAAGCGGTGTAAAGACTTGTCACTCTTGGTCACTGCGCTCACTGCTTGGCGACTGGACAGGAATGCGCTGGTCATTCATCCCCCCAGAATAGGCAGTGCTCCTTTGCCCCTTCCTCCCCGTGCACCGCCATTGTACCAGCGAGAACATTGTTCGGGAGACTCCTTTGTCCCTTTAGATTTTTGGAGGTCCCTTTTCAGGACGTCCACCGAGGCCCCCTGTGCAGTCAGGCCACAGCTCGTCCCCAAACAGCTGTCCGGGATCAAGCTGAAGTCACTTTAAGCTGGCTCCCATTTGAGCCAATGCATTACAGATGTTTATCCTTCAGAATTAGACTACTAGCTAGCTAGCTGCAGGGAGGATGATAATTCAGATCTATCTGGCCGCCTTGCTGCAGTTCTGTATTTCTGTATCAGGGTCTTAAACCAAGCTGACCCCGAGTAGAGATTTCTCTGTTCAGCCCCTTTCCAGTGTGATTGAATTCAGCCCAGGCTTAGGGGCCATAATAAGCCCTTCCCAATGCTCCACTGAGCAGATCTCCAATGCACAAACTGTGGCCTCCCCCCATTGTGATGTTTACAAGGTCAAGGTTGCAGGGTCAGTGTCGCTGGCTTAGTTAAATTGGCATGCTCTTTTTTTTGGTAATGGATTACTGACTTGGTGATGGCTTGATGCTTAGTGTCACGTTTATCAAGGGCAAGAGAATAATACGGGGACAAGCCGAGGATTTGGGGCCAAATGCAGACAATTGAAGCATCTCAATAGATATCGAACACACAGCGGCGGGGATTTGCATAACCTGGTCGGAGGCTGATAGGATAGAAAAACACTCTCTTGGACCTGACAGTCTGAAGGATCATTTGAGTGATTTATGCAGGAAATTGTATTTGCGAAGCAAGGGAGATAATTTAATAAAGCGGGGCCTGGCCTAGTCCTCAAGAACAGGGGGCTCTTTTGCTGAAAAATGATACAGCCTCCTGTCTGAGGGGATGGCAGATAACGAAGACCAATATTTACTGTGGATTTGTGCTCCTTCTATTTCCTGTCTTAGTCTTACTATTATCTTGCCTAGTTTCCTGAAATGAGCAAACATATTATATGCATACGTATAAATGTTTAATATATGCAAATGTAACCTGTTTCATTTCCTTTATGCAAATGTTGTATCATTACTATTAGCAAAGATGACGAGAATATCAGCGAATCACACGGCGGCTTTAACTACGGTGGTGAATAATCACACTATTACAGAGAGGAGGGAAAAGGCACAGAGAATCCAGATAAGTTCATGTACGTCAGGCTCATAACATCAATCTTTGACAGATAATTAGACCCTTTGTTTAAAGCATTTCTTTTTAAAACAGCACAGCGAGGGATATATCTTCCAAACACATTCCAACAGCAACGAGACAACAGGCGCATCATGGAAGACGGGTTGAATTGTGTTAAGGGCGTTGACCCCTGCTGATATCGCGGCATATAAAGGGATGAAATGGACCAAGCAAGTATCGGACTTAGCTAAGTGGAGTGCTTTGAGACCTTGCCTTTATTGCATGTAAACAAGTGCAAAGAGCCATATAAATATATGTCCTCTGTCCAGTAACTGATATATCCCCACTAAGTACACCGGCTTCACCTCATTAGTGTGCAGCTGAGTTGCGGCCTTGCCCCTGCGTCAACCCATCACATGCGTCTTTGCGTGCATCCGTACATATAGGGCCCTTCCTGATATCGTATGTATGGAGGGAGACTTGGCCCCGGTTAATGTTGCATGTCAGCAGAGTAAGGGTCTCGCTCCCTCTCCTTCTGCAGCAGGTCTGTTAATGTTTAGAGCCAGGAGGCCCGGGGGACTCTAAATCCCTCGGACACAAAGAGCCTCTGTGTGCTGGCGAGGTCACATCTGCCCGATGACTCTGTGTGCATATAGGGAGCACTCTATGGGCCATCAGAGGGGCCTGCTGCAACTGCCCCACTTCCATAATGCTGCTCTCTGTACCACGCCGGCCAGTGGGCTTGATGGCGCTTGACATTTCACCGCACGCACATTAAACTAGCTGTCACTTCGTCCCGTTTCTCCTCAAGACGCTCGGAGAAATATAACGTCGTAAAAAGCGGAGCGTGCGATGTAGGTAATGGTATAGCGAACAGTCGGGATGAGATTAGGGGACGAAAACATAAAATTTGTGTTTTGGTTATAATGCTGCAATGATATGATTGACAATAAAGGATCACGCCGTTACAATGTCATCGCTGACACTAAATGAGTGGCCATAGGCGATGATCTTAATGAAAATAATTTCATTTCAACCCACTCTATTGGTCTTATCATTTCCTGAAAGACACTCATTTTAGGCATGAGGTGCAGAGCCATGGCAGGGAGGATGGTGCACATTTGGTTTGACATTATGCCTTCCAATAACAGATGTTTACTCAGTGGCTCACATTTGGGGCTCCTTTCCTTAATGAAGGTCCTCGAAGGTGAAACGAGAGCTTTAGAAGTAATGCTTAACTCCACGTCATTTTTTATTCAGATTAAAAAACGCCCCAGAAGGACTCGCTCTTGTTTATCTGGTCTCCTCGCCCAGCGCAGCAATATTAACACACCTTCCAAGTGATTAGCGCTGCTATTGACACGGTAAACAGTGATTAAAAATATATGCCTTTTAATGGGCCACAGCCTTGCCAATCAGATAGTGTGAGGCCTAGTCAGTGGTGCAATAAATCATTAGGTCTGGCCAGTGGAAACCAGGGCTATCCACTGGATCCAGGGTTGACTCGATATGGAGATATCAATGAAAGCCTTTGTTTTGTCCACCACAGCAAATTAGACACGCCAGTGTGCTTGGTTAATGTACATACTGTGCTCTTCCCTGACCTATAGAGGCTGAATCTAGCACTTGGGATAAAGTAGAAGTTTCATTCCAGTTGACTAGACAGAGTGAATGTGGCCTAGATGATGGGACGGATAGTAAGGCCATCAGCTGGAATGAAAATAATCTGCCAAATGAGACAGCAGTGTTGTCATACAGCTAATAATTCGACACTGCCACAGAGGGAGTTTGGCATATTTAGAGCGAACTAGCCTTTATTTAACCAGCTGACAAACCCCCCCTCCAAAACAACTTCCAGTCCATTTGACCTTTGACCTTGTTTATATCGCTATGGATAAAACTCTGAAACAGAGGTGGCCAGTAGCCAGTAAAAATGTACTCTGCCTGCACACACAGAGCAGTGGCACTCAGGGGACAAAATGGAGGGGTCCTTTCAGGAGGTTGGATGAGGTCAGGGTGGTTTGATACCATCCTATTCAGGCCTTAATTGCTCATAGAGAGGCTATAGGGGCCTTCTGTGCATCCTCTGTGAAAGGACTGAGCCAGGGAAGGTAATTTATGACTGGCAGGGTGAGGTTACAGGGGGACCGTCCCCTTAAAAGAGAGGTATGCATGCCTGGCCCCTCTCCTGTGCTCAAGTGGCTCAATAGATGGCAATTGAGCTACTTGGGAGGTGGACCTGGAGTCTCTTTCTCTCTCTCTCTCTCTCTCTCTTTCTAACTCTGCTCGGCTGCTTGCTCCTGTGTCCTAGATCAGCTCATCTGGCTGTGCTGCGGCGGGATATCAATCTTAATGAAGCTGCCAGGCCAGTGTCGTATCAACTTTAGACTACAGGCCTTGATAAGCATACCAATTCTCTCTAACAATACCCAGGGTAATAACCAGGACAATAAGGTCTCACAAAGGATGGAGTGTGGAGACATCTGAATTTTATGGGCTGCCGTGTGTGTGTGTGTGTGTGGGTGTGTGTGACAGAGAGAGAGAGAGACAGGCAGAGAAAGAGAGAGAGAGAGAGAGAGACTGTGTGGAAGGAAAGTTTGCATGTGGTCAAACTGAATATGTACATCTACACAATAGATGTGCATATGATGATAATAATAATAATATACTATAATAATACAGAGTTCTGACTCATGCAAATCACATGGCTTGGTTCACTCGCACCCTGTCACGCACGTGAGATTCACATTAAAGCACGACCACACATAAAGAGCAGCGCATACGGTACAGTATGGGTCAGGAGAGTTACGGCGACGCCTCATTCACTGAAACGCCAAAACAACAGCAACTTTGCTGCCTCATCTTTTGCATGAACATGAGTTACAGGTCACTCTGAGAATATCCCCCAGTGCAGCAGAGGCATTAGATAACCCTCACCGTTCAGCTTCCCAGTCATGTCTTCGAGACGGATGAGTCAAATGTTGCTGTGTTTACAGTATGGGTTTATCTCTCCGGAGCAGGGAGCGCAGGCGCCTGCTGCCTGCTGGCTGTTTCTGGTTTGGAGGGCGTTGGAGGACAACGTGCGACTGTGTGACCGTATGTCTGTTTGCGTCTGGGGGGTTTGGTCACATGAGGCCAAGATGAACGCCTGTGGTCTTTAATTTATCGCGGAGGGTTTATGTGGCTGTGACTATCGCACACATTAGCAACATTACTCCGCTTTCATCTGCGGAGGTTCACTTGGAGCGAAATGGAGAAAAAAAAACAAAAAAAAGATTCTAACCACAAACTTATTTAGGAGGGGTGGAGGGAGGAGGGGGATTTCCATTCTGACTTCCTCAAGGGCAGGCGGATATGTGGTTGGATGTTTGATGTCAGCCTCGAGGAATTTGTTTGCACAAATGGCTCATATGCTGCCTGTATCGATGTAACACAGAGAAGCCAAGTTATCTGGTGTCATCCTTCTGGTGTCATCTAATCATAGGCGACATCGTCAGAGGAATTCAGTGTAAGAGTAGGAACGATTCTAAATCTGGTCATTTTTCTTGCATGAACCGTTTTCCATAGCCGTTTACAGCCTACGCGAGTGACGTGCTTGCAAATAATCCATATTACATTTGAGGTGAACACAAAGACACTTTTCTTGGTTCATTGTGGATAGATTAAAAAGATAACTCCCACAGAGAGCAGACAGAAGGGGGGGTCATCCAGCAGCTTTAAGAGAGCGAGAAATGTGATGATGCCTCTCGATTCATCCCTTAGATAAGAGCTATAGAACCTAGAGATGTGCCTCCAGTGAAGCTCTGTTGTCACAGGTGGAGTTTTGAATGGCAGATCCATTCTCTCATGTGAAGGCCTTTCTGTGGCGGCTCAAAAGAGCTAATTAAAAAGAGACTATGGACCAGGCTATGGGGTGTTTCTTGTTACAGCCACATGCTACAGTGTCGGCCCTATCCTGAATATCCATAGGTTAAAGACATGCTGGTAGCAGATCGCTGGTATAACCTTGGATGTTCATAGCTCCACTTCCTCATCTGTTTGACACTGATGTAGGAACAATAAACACATCTGTTCGATATGGATATAGAAACAATTCACACATTTATATGATCAATGTGAAGATAAGTAACACGGGGAGAGCATTTCATTTGACTCATCCTGAATCTTTGAGATCAGCTAATACCGTCCGGCTCAGCTGGAACATATGAGATATTCATAGATCCAGCTTCCCCGTGGATTGATTGTCCGGTGGGTTGTTCGTTATTGATCGGGGTTTCAGGAAACAAACACACCACAGGTCAGACAGCCATGCACACCTCGGGAATGTAGAAGTGGGAAATACTGTATCCAGGTAGAGTGGAAGGGGTAGAGGGCAGATCACAGGTACAATATATTTGATTAAGATGCAGTATGTGACGCTTCAGGGGCTAAAGGGTTGACATTCAAGTTAGGGTTTTGAATTTAAAAGCAGATAAATGGTTTCTGAGCAGCTGAATGTCCTGCACAGGGCTTCTCTCTTTGTTCCCGCTGATGTCCGGGGGCCCATCTTCCACCGAGGCTGCAAGTTGGCACCATGTTGCATTTTAATTTCTCTTGTTTTCAGGCAGCAGACCCCATCACTGTCAATGGCCCCAAATAATAACATTTTATCGGCACACATGGTGAGGCCTGCTGATGCTACTCGGCCATTAAGATGAGTTGGAGAGAGAGGGAGAGAGAAAGAGAGAGAGGGAGAGAGAGGCCTCACTGCCCCCGCTGCTATAATTCAGGGCACTCTTATCCATGCCATCAGCTCAGATTGTAATTCAAGAAGCAACAGTGTAGAGGGCCTCGTCCCTTTTTTATGCGCAGCCATTATTGGGGCGGTGAGATAGTGGCTTTTAGCGCAGGAGAGGCCAGACGTAGATGGGTCGGTCGTCCAAGTGTTTTACAAATGAATGTGCCCCACCATGCAGCCATGCAGGCGGCCAGGGATGGGCCCTGATTCAGGCCTTTCTCTCCCCCTCCTGCTGTCCTCTGCTCCGGGCCTTAGTGGTGGGCAGAGGGGACGGGGCTGTTATCCCCTCTGGTAATTACCACCATTAAAGCTAATCCTGGTCCAATTCAGGCCCCTTTTGTTTTGAGCTTTATCTCTTCAGTGCTGGAGAGTTTCTCCTTTCAGACCAGCACACAAAGACACAGTTTTTTGAGTTGGTAATTATCTGTTATATCCCCTCTGCTGGGAATAGGGTAAAAAAAAAAGAGATATACTCGAGATGGACAGGAGCGTATCTGCTCTCTCTCTCTCTCTTTTCTCACCTCTCCCACCTCTGTCTACTCTCTCTCTCTCTCGCTGTTACCTCCATTCACCGTCTCTGTCTCTCTCCGTCCCCGTTTCATTCAGGATGACAAAAGAGATAATTGTTAAATTCGGCGCTGGATGTTATTGAGAGATTAACGAGATTGAGCGTGAATTTATCAATCTCTGTGACAATACTGCGATAAATGTAATTATATTCAGTACTTATTAGCATGATGGTAATGCTGGCCCCTAATTTTCCACTGTAATTGCGGCTCTATTTTTACGAGGTGTTAACCACTATTAATCACGTTGATGATTCAGTAAATGTAGCGCAAAGATTTCCATTCAATTCCATTTCCTCTGACCTATCTCTCCGCAGATCAGTCTCTTATCAGAGGAATAAAAGATCATTGTTACATAAAAGAGAAGAGAGAGAGAGAGAGAGAGAGAGAGAGAGAGAGAGAGCTCGATGCAGAACCTGTTTTAATGGATTTAAAATCAAACTCAATGTCATGATTTTCAATTTGCCAGTTTTCACCACCACTATTTTTGTATTTTATGCTCCGGAAAATTGTCCAGTGTCAAAGTTGAAGTGGCATCCCGCTGCTGAAAATAGAATAATGGGTTAAGAATAATATCTCACTGATAAATATGCTGTGTGTTGATGGAAGGGCCGTTACACTAATCAGTGAGAGTATTGTGATACCATGTCTTGTGCACCATCTTAATGCTGGTAACAGTATTCTCCCCATCATACTAGTTGGCTATCACACACACAAACACACACACACACACACACACTAGTCTTCTACCCCTATATGGGAGGAATGGCTGCCAGCACACATCTTTAATAAGCACCATCTGACTACTAGAATCAACAACAGCGTTGGTATGATAGGCAGCATGAATCCAAATGCCCTTGTTATATCCAGCAGCAGACTCCACCGGCTTACCTCCAGCATGTCGTCACTCCGTTTCAGTTGCCCACTCACGGCTCGCCTTCACTCCAGATGGCGCTTCACTTCCTGGTCCCGGTCCTGCTGTGCTGGGACCTTCTCTGATTGGCCAGCCCACCTGCTCCCCCACTGCCAGAGAGATGATTGACACGTGCCTTCCCCAAACAGAGGCCCCGCTGCCGCTGACATTCTGTTGTTGAGTGACAGCCCCCATGGTGCCGGGCTCCCTGCTGATGATTCTGGGCATGACATCATTAGTTTCTCTCTATCAAACAGCTGTTCCTGATTCCCGGCGTTCATAAAATCAGGCATTTGATTCCACACTGAGTGTAAATAACATTAATTAGGCCTCGCATGCATCGCACAAATCATAACTGGCTGAATGTGTTGCGTGTTTGCCCAAGTGTTAAATCAAGGCTCGATTTCAATACATAACTGTATTCATTCGAAACACATTACAAGGATGAAGTAACCCACACGTTTTTTTCTTCTTCTTCTTTCTCACCCTTGAAAACACTAAACCAATTTTCTTGTTGTGCAACATGTAGCAAAGGAAAAACCCTTCAGTATGGCATCGTATCAATAACTATACACATATACTGTAGCTCAAAGTCACGTCTGTCAGGTTGTTCTTTCCCCAATAGAGAGGGAGTAAGGGAATGCCACCTGTGCTGACAGCATCGACTGACGAGGCTGAGTGACAGGAGGAGGGCTAAGTGGTCAGACCATCGGAGGCCGCGGCAGCATGGTACTCTCTCCTTGGCCAGATGGCAGGCTTCAGGTGTGTGTGTGTGTGTGTGTGTGTGGCTCTGGGATCTCTGGACAGGCAGGAAAGCAGACATCAGTGCCCGGGCGTCTCGGAGGAGCAGCCTAACACAGGTAGCTAATGGATACGCTGCCTCAGACACCCGCGGGCATCCTCGGGCAATGCACTGGCACAGCACCAGCGGGAATCAAGCCTGTCATCATTCAGGCCACAGGCGAAGGTAGGCATAAGGAGAGTGTTTAGGTTTTTTAAAAATCTTTTTGGAGAGGATGGGAAGGGGGCAGTGGATGTTGTCACATTCCTGGAGGGAGAAAAAAATAAATAAATCTGGGATTATTTTTTCCAGCCATCATCCTCCTCAGGCAGATAAGGTAGACCAGCCCTGAAAACATGTTTTCTTCCAATTGGCATGGCCCGCCTCGAGCACTGCTGTCTGATTTGCAAGCTAACCGAGGCTATTCCAGTGCGTTTAATTATTGAATCCATTTTTGAGAAGGAGACTTTGTTTTATGTTGTTGTCACCTCATTTCAGGCAACTTGTGACCATGAGGCATTGGAACTGTTATGGTGTTAGTGTATGGGTTTTTTCCCCCCTCTTCTCTAAATCTGATTATAGATATATGTTTCTTATTCTGCTGAGATTAGCCATCTGGCTGTGGGATGCAGGGAGGGAATCTCTCCGCTTGTTAGTGACTGGCTTTCACAGCTCTCCCTCCGCTGAGCTCAAAGCTCGCTGAGTGACACCGCTGCCCACTCGCACAGACAAAAATACCCCGCTAACTGGATGGCATGTGTGCGACAGTCTCCACAGGGTAGAGGCTCTCTGTGTGTGAAACAGAAAGACAGATAGAGGGCGAATGAGCGAGAGAAAGACAGAGGAAAGAGGAAAAACAGACGGACAAAGTGTCTTTTTCCCTTTACCTCAGACTAATACCATGTCAATTGGGGCGTGGAGGAGAGGGGGAATTAACTGACATGTGGCGGAAACTTGGCCGATGGCTTTCGTAGATAAACTCAGCCCCGAGTGGAAGTCCAGGACATCTTTCCCTCAGAGGGTTATGTGGGAAAGTGTGAATATTTGTCCAAACCTCGTGGTGAAAGCTGTGAGAAGGGAGCACATGTGGGAAAGGTGGGCTGAAATATGTCGGACAAATTGGACTTTGTCAGCTCTGCCTGCTAAAGCTCTTCAGATGGCCTAATTGAACCTGACGTAGCTTTACTTCTGCGGCTTCCTCTTTGGCTCGGCCTCTGTTTGTCTTCTCACTCGTGTTATAGTCATTACCCATGTCCATGTCTCATTGTCCTGCTGTGCTGCTAAAGACGCATCCGCTCAATAAAGCCTTCATTGTGAGCGATACAGTAGCACCTCTATAATCGAAAATGAAATGTATCTTTTTACCGGAAAGTGTGAGGCTCTGTTGGAAAGTGTGAAATCTCCACGAACACTGGTGGAATCAGCTACGGCAATTTAAAGCTACAATACGGAATTTATTTGGCTATCAAAATTTGGAGTATTTTCACAGTGTAGATTGACATGTAGCGGAAAAATTTTGTTTTTGGAACTTTCCTCACCAATCAGAAATCAAAACACAGGCTCGTTTTACATCCTCAAAATACATGAAAGCTGTCACATACTGTCAGCCTTTGTATCAAAAGCCAAAACATTAGATTTAAGGGTGAAAAATGTATTTTAAAAAAAGTATATATAAGTAAATCACCATGTAAACAAAGCCGGTAGTGGGGCAACAAAGTTTTAACTGGGGGCATCACACTGTAATTACAGATTTTAAGTATACCGTTGTAGTTGTGCAGCACAGTAAAGTGAGGAAATGTTTTAATAGTTCACAAGAGGCAGCTGGCTTATTCAAACACACACACACACACACACACACACACACACAAGACATTCGGTGCCTGCTAAGAGTTAAAAACAAGTCACCTCTCTGACATTTACGCGGGGCTGCTGCTTCTTTTCAGATGCACTGTGGGATATGACAATACCCGTGGCAGCAGAGGCATTGAAAAGGCTTCTGGGGAGACAGGAAGCCTGCAGCACGGTGCACCTGGACTACCTAAACAGCCAGCACAAAAAGACCCACTTGATTGAGTGGATGAGGGAGGACAATGAGCACAATAAAATAAATAGAGTGGTAAAACAATGTCAAATGATGTCACCTGGCAGTCAACTGGACCCCTGCCACGGTGTTGGTTTGGTTTGGCCTGTACTGTCTGTGACAAATCACTCACTCTGTAGTCTGTACCTTCTTTACGCTCCAGTTTCCTAGCTAGCATATTCCAAATAGATTTTATTTTTTCTCCCCTGGCTGAAAAGGTGTAGTGAGTGAATATAGGCTTTAATTTGAGCTATTTGGACGGCTTGCCGATGTAATTTTTCAAAACACACTTCACAGATATTACTGGTGCCATCAAAGACCCCCAGAGGAACATTAGCATACAGGAGTGTTTATACTTTGCATTGATAGTCCATTTACTCTGGCAAACATCAAAGACCAGAATATCAGCTTTGTTGAATGGCATTCACTGTGGCATGAGATGTGATGAAACCAGCTAAATAAGGTTTTCTCTATCTCCACAGACATAAGGGGTGAAACTACAGAACAGCATGAGCAAACAATTAAAAAGGAAGTTGATCTTGACATCCCTGGCTGAAATGGATTCACTCTTTCCCACAGAGAAAAAAAAAACTCCATAGGGGGAAAATAGCTTTCAAATATCCATGTCTGGCAAAGCAGTCCACTGAACTGATGCCATACTAAAGAACTGACCACATCTAAGGAACGTCATCTACAGACAACGGTGACTAACATGTGCCAATACCTTGCTAACATACTAATCCTCATGCTAGCTGCTGATCACTGCAGCCACATCCTCAGCACTTCACTGTTCTGAGTCCAGGTTAGCTGATCTGAAGACAGCCTGGACCTAAGCTTCCTGTGTTGCCTCTCCATTTGGTTCCCATTTAACCTGTCTCACAGCCAATAAAGGACCTAGTCAATTACAACAAACCGGGAACTTCATAAGCAGGAAATAGGCCAATTACATTAAACCCAGAGAGCGCCAGCCAGCCAGCCAGCTAGCTAGGGGTTAAATAAAAAAGAAGAAGGGGAAAAAAAGATAATATGTAAAGAGGCAGGGAGTCGAGCAGGAGAGGCTGCAGTTTTGGGTTTCAATCTGCCAGTTAATCTTCAAACAGCAAGCTGGCAGTGTGCTGGTCACTGATAAAGGCCCCGGTCTGTCATCACACAGCCTCACCTCCAGTCACTCAGCCCTCCTGTCAGGACGTCATCTGGAGTCTGGGAAACAGCCAAGGGCAAGGAGAGAAAGGCCACCGAGAGGAGGAGGGTGGAGGGGAAGATCTGTGCGTGTGCGTGTGCGTGTGTGTGTGTGTGTCTGTGTGTGTGTGTCAGTGTTTGCGTCTATGTGAGCCTGCTTGTCGGTGCATCTGTACGCAAAGTTGCTGTTTGTGCTCCCGCATGTCTGTGGAATGGCCCCTACCCTTCCTCTCTCCTCTCCCGGCACGCACACACACACACACACACACACACACACACACACGCACACAGAGAGAGAGAGAGAGAGAGAAATACATACACACACGCACAGCTCAGGTCTGAGTCGTAAAATCAAACGCTGATTGTGTGATCATGGGTAATTGTGTGAGGAGAGGCCATAAAGTCTAAAAAGAGGGTGTATTAGTGTTTTGCGGCTGTGTTTTATGGGAAGGTGTGCGTTTACGTCTGGGGATGGCTGTGCTGAAAGGTGAGAAGGGGAGGTATCAAAGAGCTGACTTTGTTGTTTAAAGCCAGTCCCCCTGAGGTAGACCGCTGCTGAAAGACAATGTTTACTGCCCGCTGATTGACAGTGTAAAGGCAGCCAGACGGCACTGGAGAACTAATTGTGCACGGCAGTAAGAGTCACCCGTCTCGATGTCTATGGGACTTCATTATTCATTTTGACACGAGATGATTTAAGGCTCTCGCAGTTGATTTGGAGAACTTAATTCATTTGGAAAACATTATTTGAATCAGGAATTGCTACGGGAACAATTTTACACATTTTGTTTTCACATCAGTTGTCCAGCCATGACTCTGCTAGCCCACCTCTTCCTCCCCCTTTTACTCTACAAAGGTATTCATGTCACAGCAGTGTAACATGACATGTGCCTTTTTATATTGAGGGGTTATGTGCCCAGTGAGACACGTGTGATCTTCATCACATATCAGGAAACAACGTGTTCTCCGTCACTTACTGTACGTCTATCAGAAAACGTAAAGCATGTTACTCTACAATATCTAATGTATTGGTGAATCAAAGCTATAGCGCCACTATATATATATGTATATATATATATATATATATATTTCGTTTGTACCAGAGTAATAATACAAAGTTATTTCACCTACACCTAATTATTACACCTAATAATAATGTTTTGGGGTCTTTCTCTCTGCACGTTTTCTTTCATAAGTCCTTGAATGAGTGCTTTCAGGTCTGTAACTTTGCTACTTGTATATATGTGTAAGTGAATTGAATCAAGATGCTTATCCTTGCTCAATGACCTCCAGCATAAACATTAATTGTGTTATACTTTTAGGAGTGGCACGCTGCAGGTATGTGCTTTTCAAAACACCATGTACCACGTACAAATGATTTATACGCTCAAGCCAAGGTTGCTTAGTTACTGTTGTCGGTGCAATCTCTTCGCTGTACGTATACAAATGGACCATTGGCAGGGGGCAGGATAGGGCTGATTTATAAGTCCCTGAAGTGATGCAACCCTACCACAGGGAGAACGACTGACCTAGAACTTCACGTGTTTGAGTATGTGTGTGTGTGAGCATTATGCTGTAGCTCACCAGTTGAGACAGTACATGTATGGTATGTATGGTAGTGTAAAGTAGCTATTTAGTGTAGAAAAGAGAAAGAAATGTGGAATATTTTGATTCTGCTCCCCAACCACACCTCAGTGTACTGTGCTGTCTGTATAGCTCAGAGCCACGGTCCACTTCCAGGTCATCTCCGAGCCCTGCGTCCACACAATGTCCTGTGTTGTCCTCTCCCTTCCTCCACAAGCTCCTAGATTATTTCCAGGCCCTGCATCCGATAATATTTGGTCGAGCATACACACACACGTTGGCATAGTGAGGCGGCTCGGTCAGTCAATCTTTCATTAGGCCTGAGGTGAACAGGGTCAGGCGCCACTCCTTCGCAGCCCAAGACAAGCAGCCCATCTGCTACGGGGTTGATCGTTGGAATGATAATGCCTCCTCCTCCTCTCATTTCATAGTCTATCTTTCTTTCTCTCTCTCTCTCTCTCCCTCTGTCTATCTATCTCTTCCCCTCATCAGGAGGCTACCTCGGAGTGGGGCGGCAGCATTGTGTGGGAGGTGATTATGTGTGATCTGCCGACTCAGACTTGACCTTTTCCGTGTTATCCCTCAGATTGAAACCAACACTCATGGACTCGCCTCCTCCCCTGCTTCCCCTCTGTTCACGTTACAGTTTTTTTGCTGCTGCTTTAATGTTTCATACATATTTTGCAGGAAGGGACTTCTGACCACGTGTTCACAGTAATTGCCTTGCTCCTGTAGCATGGATTTCATAGCAGGGTTGTGTTTTTGCGTGTGTGTGTGTGTGTGTGTGTAGACCATTTTAGGGATTGATGTTAATAACTACAGGTGCGCCAATTTTAAGTGGACTCAAAAATGAATAAATCATCTTAAACTGCAGATTTATGCAACGGCAAACCAATTGGTTCCAACATAGAGGGACTGCAGGAATCAGTGAGGCCATTATTCTGCTGGCTGCTTGGCCCTTAAAACACAACGACTAACATTATACACAGTCCAAGGAAGCTATTTTTAACACTTTACATTACTGCTCACATGACGTTATTCAATGACCAAAATAGGCGCTTTCTTTTACAACAGAACATTCCAAGGACTTGGTTTAGAAACGTACTGTAGGGTTGTGTGAGTGTGATACTGATAAAAATAGCATTTACGAGATAAGAGTGAAGAATTCTGAATTTGAGGTGTTGGTTTGCTCAATTTTAACTGTAAAGTGCATCGTTCTTTGTCCCGCTCTACCATCCAGAG
This sequence comes from Rondeletia loricata, assembly GCA_900302605.1. Lineage (NCBI taxonomy): Eukaryota > Metazoa > Chordata > Actinopteri > Beryciformes > Rondeletiidae > Rondeletia > Rondeletia loricata. The sequence goes on from OMLI01052012.1 coordinate 24,880, forward strand.
CAAACGAGACCAACTTGTGTGCAATCCACTCTGTTGTCAAGTAGAGATGGTGCACATACCTCTCTCTCTCTCTCCCTCTGTCTCTCTCTCTCTCTCTTTCTGCAAGCTTTGCTGTCGCAGCAGTTGCTGTCAGTTTGAGCGGTGCCTGCCCCCAAATATAATAGGGTTTTCTTGACTGCTTCCCTGGGGATTGACTGGCAGTGAAGAATTCACCATGGCTCATTTGGAGCAGTGCGGGGACGGGCTTCATAAAACGAGCTCCTCCATGTCTCCAGGCGGGTGTGTGGCATTCCGACGAAGGTGTTGGTTTCACTGATAATACTTCCATGGAAAGACAGCACTTAGGTTTACCGTGTTGTCCAATGTCTCCGGCTCTGTCACAAGGCTCAAGGATGAGACGGTGGGGTGTTGATGTAGGTGCCTTTCATAGTGTGTACTGTATGTAAATGAGGTGTGTTTTAGATGCACAGTAAATGATAGATCTCAAGCATTGATAAATGACATTGCACATGCCGTCATAATAACAGCCACATATGAAAACAATGATTCATCATTAGAATCGTAATCATTTAAGGTTTATTGCCTACTAATTATTTAATTTTTGTATTAAATATCATACCATATTTTGTAATTCATTATACATATTTGCTGTATACGTTTTTGTATATAACGGTTTTGGATTTTTTTTTCCTGTTTTTTATTGGAACATTACAAATATGCATAAATATGAAGTAATCATTGGTTAAGACTAGATCTTAAGTGGATATTTAGCATGATTGCATTCCATTGCTCAGTAATGTGGGAAAAGACATTAACAAATGTGCTGATTGCATTAACAAAGTACTATCATTGTTAATCAACTAATTTATTTGGTAAGAAACAGCATAACCAAATATTTGACTCTTTTCTTTTATACAGGAAGTAGTTACCTCACGCTACCACATACCGGGAGTGTACTGTCTCACCTGGTGTGCTTTTAATCAACGGCCCGACACTTCCTCTCACAAATTAACACACACTTGTTCGGGCGCACACACCCACACACACACACACACACACACACACACACACACACACACACACACACTCCTAAACCACAGGCCAGTATCTGTGGTATGAGGGGTTCTTGTTGCTAGACAGCTGCATGCCTCGGCCCCTTCACAGCGGTCGGCTGAGCTCCGAGGAGCTTGACAAAGAGGCTTAAAGTCCTCCCTAAGTCTCCAGCCCCTAGGTCGTCTGCATACCCCGAGCCCAGCTCTGGAAAGGGCCTGAATGCAAGTTTAGCAGCTATGGTTACACCCCGGCAGACCCCTGCCGCCCCTCTCGCCTGCATTACCATTTTTCCCCTGGGCTGCTTCAGTCTTATAGCCCGGCAACAGGTCCCTCTGGTGCTCTCCTCTTATTTCATAACATGATGAAAGAACTGACTGACACACTGCTGCTACTGAGGGACTCTAGTGTTTCTCCCGTGTGCACGTGTGGGTGTGTGAGAGCGCGTACGTCTGTGTGTGTTTCTGTGCGTCTGCTCGGCCGTGCGTGCGTGTGCGTGCGTCTCCTGCTCCCTATCGAACTCAGAATGCGGTAATTAGCCTGAGACACACATACAGACACTGTCTGCTCTTTGACGCTGAATTAGATCTGCATTCTCCCTCCTTGTTTTTTTGTGTGTTTTTTTTTCTTTTGCTAAGCCGGAGCTTTCTTGGAGAGGGCAGAGCAGCATGCTGCGAGGTGTTTTACTTGGCCAGTTACCTACTGTACTGCTAGAGCCTGTGACACGGCCTCTGTGAAGAGACTGGAGGGTCTAGATTGGATATGGACAATAAATCATCACCCACATCCACCCTGTCTGGGGGCACAGACACCGGAGGGTAGATGGGGGTTGGTGGGACTGGGGTGCATGCAGACACATACACACACATACACATACACATAATGTACACATACACATACATAACATAAATACACTGTGTACATAATGGGGAGAAGGACAGATGCAGAGGCAAGGAGAAACTACTGCAGGCATTTCAGTA
>OMLI01052025.1:6037-23446 GCA_900302605.1 Rondeletia loricata
TGTGTGTCTGTTGGTAGATACACTGTAAGGGTCCCAGAGGGTAATAGCACACAGGCAAAGTAATTAGCAGGAGATTAAAAGTCCCCCATTCTGTTAAGTAAAGCCAAGACCTGATTGTCAACTTACTGTAGATATAGAATATATGCACAGATGGGTACGCATATCATGAAAACAAACTTCCAATTCTATGAGACGTCATTTGTAAAATGACGGACTAAAGATGCCACTGAGATCTTTAAAGCCTGTCAGCTCACCAGAGCAGGAGAATTCTGGTCCGGCCAGAAGGACTCTGGTATGGGCCAGTGCCCAACCGGCACCCCTGTCTTTGGGTTAGGCCGCACATAGATGAGTTTGTGGCAACTGTGCCAGGGCTGTGTGCTAAAGGATGACACAGGACGACTTGACTCCACTGAGCCATCTGTAAAACAAAAGAGGGACACTATGAGGGAAAAGCCTTCTCGACTAAACACTAACAAACACATACTCTTGATGGGCATTAGAGAGCAGAGGCCACAGACAGGGGCCAGCTGTATGTTGCTCATCAGTCAAACATAAGCAGTCACTTTTCTTTTCTTAATTCTCTCAAATATCTCAAATTCTTCAGATAAGTGTAAAAAAACAACAACAAAAAGCTAAAGAAGCGCTGCTTTGGGTCTCTGGTGTTCCTGAGGAAGACCTGCTTTGGTTGATATGTGTCGGTCTATTTTTAATACGTAGCCACGTTAATAAAGGCTTTTTAATAATCCTATCCGGACAGAGTGCCTTGGTTTTTCTTTTTCTTTTGGAGGCCCCCCAGCACACTTTCCTGAAGTCAATGTTTTTCACCAGTTTTTACTTTAGATAAGTGTTTACCAACATTTTTTGATTCTTTCAATAAAATACATACAGCTTGGAATTTCTACTTTTACTGCTTTTTTTCCAGTCTGATGAATGTCAAATTATCTTAGTGGGTGTGCACATTTAGGGAGCCAAAAAATTAAATAAATAAAAAAACACAGCATCACCCTCATATTTCTCCATATTTGGCAGATGTACTGTAGAGATTGTACCTAGTTCCCCTTTCAGTGTAAAACATTACTGCGGTTGGCCAGGATTAGAAGATTCTCTCCTGGTCCACAAGGCAAAAAATGCCTTTCTTTTTTATTGTAGGCAACTCATTGATATTGCAATGTGCTACAAGAACATTTAATGAAGTGAACATTAATCATTAATTACAAACTGTGTACTTTGGCTGTCGTAAAGCAAAAATGTGACAGTATCTGAAAAAAGAATTAATGGGGATTAAAGATTAAAGAAGTAAATGAGGTGAAACAAATATATAATATAGTTGAGGTAGGTTTTGGGGGGGAAATCAAATGAATTATTCTTTACTACAGCAATGGAGCATTTTGTAGAGTAGAGGCGAGGAATCATCTAGACTCCAAAGCTTGTATCAAAATCTAAAATCCATCAAACTGTATGAAATGTGATAAGATACTCATTAAAAGCATACTGCTTTCAGAAAAGCAGTGCATAAGACATTTGATTCAAGTTTGAGGTCTTTGTCTGTGGTCTCAACCAGTCGTACATTTTGTGCATACCAAACAACAAATCCAAAGATAGCTTTGATGACAGCAATTTATTTTCAACTGTTCATACATGTATTCTTAAATTTGTTCTTGATGATGTTTTAAGACAATATCTGCACAAATGAATGGCTGTTGCCTTGCGTCCATTCTGTGTGCATCCCCCCAAAAAACGTACCTTCCCCTACCAGAGGCGGATCCGGCCCCGTCTTCTCAAAATTAATGACAACACCACTTTGAACCTTTTGGACCAGAGACTCCAGACACTGGTTCAACATCCTCTGTGTCCGCACGCAGTACGATCGTCCTGAGAAACAAATAGAAGGAGGACCGGCATTCTGCATGATCATCATACATAACAGAAAGAATGTGTAAATGCTACTAGAGAGTACATAAATGCTACAATTATGAACATTGTGTTAGGAATGCAGGAGCGACGGTGGTGCACCAAAGCAAAAGGGAGCGCCGAACCTCCTGTGACTTCACACATCTGGGTGATGGCAGACTCATCTGTGGGGACACTACCAAGCTGCTCACTGTCTGGTATGGCTGCTCCTGGCAGCCTCAGCACCAGGGCAAAGAGGCGTTGGTCCCATCGGAAGGGCTCTTTGGTCAGCTCACTGCCTGGCAGCGGAGAGTTCAGAGGCAAGTGCAGCTAGAGCGGGTAGGGGCAAAGAAAGGAAAAGGATGTTGAGAGAGGTAATAAATATAAGGAGATCAGCTTAGGTCACCAGTTGCACAGTTTTGCAAACCCAACCCTTTATGTCATTACAAAAGTCAAAATGATTATGTTATAAAACTGCTGCTAATACCTGTGGTAATGCCGGCATGATTAGAAACAGTACAGAGTAGCTCTAATGCAGTTGTTGCTGCTCTCACCTCATCTGGCACTCCAGAGCTGTGCGTAAGCTTGTTCCCATCAGTGATAGTGATGATCACAGACGGCTCAAGGAAGAAGGGGTTACGGCCCTGAGGTGGAAACGGTCAAGTTTACCAATTAAAAACATGCAAACAGCGACCTTTTTCAGTCTCTCTAGTCTGCCTTGCTCTCTACATTCCAGACCCAACAGACTGATCTGCTCTCCGTGTCCCAAAAAGATACAAAATGTAATTTGTGTCTCATGCTTACGGTAACAGTGAAATGTTGGTAAAATGGTTAAATAGAAGTCCCACTTGAACACTGTAATCCCTGTGACATTAGCAACAAACCTCTGATAACCAAAAGCCTATGACCACCATATGGTTGCAGTAGTAATTACACTGTGTATTGATGTGACTTGTGTGCTGCAGCTTGTGATTTTAACGTTCCTTTCTTGATCTGCCTGTGAGCTGCTGAGTGTCTTCATGTTACTCTTTGCAGACAGAGGCCTCTCCCGCTGTACTGTAGGGGTCAGCCTTGTCTCATTCAAACACACAGAGAATACCCAACTAGATTTACACACTCCTGATGCACACAACTTGTGTCACTACTCGAGTGTGTTAATCCATCATTGCCTTCAGGCAGAGGTTTGGCGAAACGATGTGTGTGAGGAGCTGGTGACAATACTGACAGACAGGTTGGAGTGGATTAAGCTCCATGAGAAAGTAGATATGCCTCCCTTTGTCTCCAGGTAAAGCCTTCGAACAGTCACCTTTATTTATCCAGGGAAAGTTTACTGAACATGCTTGTGCTTTGTCAGCAATGTCCTGCTTCACATTCATACAGGTACACACATTCACACCTTGGAGCTGCCCAGTACAACTATAGTCTTCTACTGTTGGCCACTGATAAGCTCCACTGGAGCAGTTGGGGGTTACGTGCCTTGCTCAAGGGCACTTATATCCCTCCACCCACATTTTCCCCAGCTTGTCTGGGATTGGAACCGGCAACTTTCCGGTTACAAGCCACCTTGTCTATCCTCTACTGCTGTCCATATTCTGCTGACTGTGTAAACGGTGAATTTCCTGACATGGTTTCATGCAGCCATTCCTTAGAGCAATGTTTTTCAAAGTCTGGGTCGAGACCCAAAGGTGACCAACAGGAAGATCAAACTGGGTCTGCAGTTTGCCTACTTCTCAATTTAGAGGGGAGCCTGTCTCAACCTATGTCTGTGGTCCCCAGTTTGAAAATCACCTCCATAGAGGTCAAAATGAATGCCAATCAATATAAAAATAGAAATCCTTAAGGATCACCTTCACCCCATTATTCATTTTTCTTAATCACAATAACGCCTCAAAAAACCAAACCCAATTCATCATCCGATGATAACAAAAACATGACAATGATGACGTTAACCATGTCATTGTTGAATCTCCTAAAAACAGTACCCAATGTCATGTTTACTACTACAATCAATAATGAATTGACTGATTCAGGATCTGGACCTGTAAATAATGAAGCTGTTTTGGTGACATTCAACAATCTCCTACTCAAATACTCAATTGGGCTCATATGTTGTTTAGAGAGGAGGACTGCATGTCAAAAACCATTGTCATGCTTTTCAAACCATTTGGAGAATACTTGTACCTTGGTCTTTCAGCAATAGCCATCATGGATGAAACTACTGCCATTAGGAGATAAATGCATAACAGGATGTCTTTGTCAAATACCTGTCCATAGTTGTCAATGCCTGAGACGAGGCGGTTGAGGTTAAGCAGGTCAAAGGCTGTGCGAAGAGCATGACCTAGTGTGGTCAACCCAGATGCCTGCAGGTTCTTCAGCTCACACATGAATGTGGCATGGTTCTCTTTCCAGCCTGCCTGAAATATACATGGACAGTGTACTGAATACACTGCACAGCAAACAGCCATACTCCACACAAATGGAGGAGGCATGGTGAACTGTCACATCTTCACCCAAAACAGACCCATGCCCATAAATACACATACTATGTAATTACAAAACACAGAAGCAGTTTTGTACACTGACAACCACAAACTCATTCATGTCAAGCATATGACCATCACTCTGGGTAAAGAGTTGAAAACTAAACAACTCATTGGTTCTAGGCAGCATCTTGCATCTAAATTAGGTTATTATATAATCATATATATATATCCATAAAATGAGATTAGGTTATATCGAGCTCTGGAAAAATGAGATAATTAAAATACATTTAAGCTGGATGGTCTTGTTTAAGAATAGTCTAATTTCATACATGACAAGTATCCAAAAATACACCCACTGCTGCCTGTCCTCTGAGACAGAGATATATTCCCCTGGGAGAGGATGTGGGTGTGAAACTGCTCTTGCTCTTTCCTCCAGTGAGGTCAAGTACCTTAATGCTACAGCTTTAAGCTTAATCTAAGGATGACCTGCAAGCTTACCATCCTAATGGTAAGCACTACCAGAGTGTGAGAGGAAAAAGAGGGAGAAAAAGCTTATTAGTGACAGTAGTATCAACATGCTGATTTGCTCTGAATGAGGCCAGTGTAGATTTTGAGATTATCATGGGATATCATTCCAACATCATCATCCGGGTGGACTTTCTAGGAGGGCAAAGAGTGTAACAAGAATGACATTGAGTAAATAGCTTACAAGTGATGCATGCAACATTACTGAACAGGTGTGGCAAAACAGAAAGTATAACCACGCACTCTGAGGTAGTTGTGAAATACTAACCCAGAATCAGATTATTAGCCTGCGTTAAATTAACTTAAGGCAAAACCCATCTGTAGGCCTGCAGAAATGTTAGGCTTTAGCTTGCACTCAATAATTCAGACTACAGAATATTTCTATTTTCTTCCCAACCAACCTCCTTTCTCCCCCTCCACATCAACAATTTATTGCCTCTGTAACTGTGCAATCAGAGTAGCCCCATTCAGCATAACCTTGTCCTTTTATCACAATCCTTCGTGCATAAAGCAGGGAGAAACAACAAAGGAGAAGGCAACAAAGACAAAGAGAGGAAGAAGAGTTGAGGATAGACTTTACAAGGAGGAAAAAGCGCTCCACAAAGCAGCACCTACTGTATAAGGGGGAGGATCAGATCTTGGATTGTTTGGCTAATACTATATGTTTTAGGCATGACTATTTCAGTCGGATGTGTTCAGCCTTGGTCTACATATATGGTGATTACTGCAAGGTCAATGACAGAATAAAATAATCGCAACATCAAATGAATGATGGATTACCTTATCTACACATAACACACATTTCATGTCATGACCCCAGCCCTACACAAAGGGCTATGGCAAGACAGTACAAATTTCTCTTTATGAAGCTTGTTTGACGAAACACCTAAGAAAGCAGATTCCTACATACAGTCATGTATAATTGCTGGGCCAGTGAGCTAAAATTGGTCCTTTTGCCTGTTTTTACCATAATTTAACATGGAGGTCAATAAGACCCATATTTAGAATCTGCCAATGATTTTGCCTCATACACAGCTTTTAATGTTAACACCATACAACAGTAACAACACTGTAGATTAGTTGATGGGAAAAAAAGCTCACTATCCAAATTCATACATTAATGACTGTATATTCCACGTTCCACTGATGGTTGAACCAAAATGTGACAGATTGTAGAATAGAGTAGTGAAACTACACAAATATATAGTTCTCTGGTAAAAGTCATTTGTTCAAAATTCTACTTGAGTGAAGGGAACTATTTTCCTTTAAACATAGGCTATTTAATTAGCAAAAGTAACAAGGATAGGGTTACACCAATATAATGCACTTGTGTTTCAGTGTGACAAAGCATTTCATCTTAGATTATTTAACTAATATACTGTAGATTAAGCTGAAACGAGCTAAATTGGTTATGCTTTCTCTGATTAGTTGTCTGGGTTGAAGTCTAAAAGGGCATCATCTGTATGACCTTATAATGTGTTTTCTGTACAAAGCCTTTTTCTTCAAAGGAAAAGTAGCTGCAGGTCCTGGATAAGTGCAGTCGAGTAGAAAGTGGGATACTTTGAAATTGAGCTTTGAAATACAGTGGAGTAAAAGCAAGAAGTTACCCTTGGAATTAACTACTCAAGTATAATACAAGTACCTTATAACTTGTACTATACTTTATAACATATATCTCTATACCTATACTCTAAACCTTATAACTGCACACTGTATTTAAGATAAAGTAATTGATTACTTTCCAGCTCTGACAGAAAATAATATCTCACCTTGAGGCAAGCAAGTAGAACATTTTTTTTAATTTACAGGAAAAGCAAAGACTTCTGTGCGTCATCAGAGCGTTCTTTGTAGAGAGTTGGCAAGCCCAGTGACGTCTGATAATACAGATCAGTCATCAGAACAGTTCATAGATAGTAGATAGATAGTATTTTATTGGGCATGCAAAAGTTAAGAGAGATGTGCCAGGTCATGAACAACTCAACAGGTTTGTGCTGAGTGTAGCCAGCCTGACATAAAGCCTCTGAAATTATTGCAGTGATTCACAGGTTGTATGTGTATGTGTGTGTGTGAGAGAGAGAGAGAGAGAGAGAGAGAGAGAGAGAGAGAGAGAGAGCGAGAGAGAGAGAGAGAGAGAGCACATTCTGGGCCATGATGGGTTTTCTACAATTCTCATAATATCCACATGACAAATGATTATCATGTGAATAATGATAATTTACTTCTAGCGAACCTATCATGTTTAATAATAAAGTAAAAAAAATAAAAAAAATAATGTCATGATGAAGAGGACTTATCAACTTTCAGTCCAGATTGGCCAATGGTAATGCATGGAAGATGCAAGGGACGGGGTAAGGGATGATGGGCGGGCTGCTCGACCAATCCAGACTGTGTAATGTCAAAAAAAGAGAGACGTCAGAGAAGATAATAAATCTCTCCGCCTCCATCTCAACGCCCGAGACTTTTCTCAACACAAAAGCAAAATGTCCGCTGATGTGCAGAGGCAGCGCTGCTCCGGTCTGCGGGTATTAGAGCAAAAAAAGGCCGTTTTCGCCACCGGGAAGCCGCCCAACCCTGGCTACAAATCAGAGGGACAATAAAGTCTCACTGACAGAAAAATACTTTCGACTTATCAAATAAAAAAAATGTACCAGTTGCTAATTACCTTTACTCCGTATGGTGGATCATCGAATGTAACTAGCATGTACCTGTCGCCTCTACTAGCCGGGTCTCGGGCACGCAGCTGTCAAAAGAAAACCAAACAATACATATTAATTTCGACCGATCTTGTCCCAAGGAAGCCCAAGCTCATCAAAGGCATATACTTGCTGAAAAAAGTCGGGGTAAAATCATTCTTTACCTTCATAAAGACCTCAACCGCGCCTTTAGCAACGTCCAGATACGTCGTACCCAAATAAGTGCGCTGATTCATAGAAGCGGACGTGTCTAACAGGAAAAGTAAAATAGGCATTTTAAATGTATTGCCACGGCTGTATGCTTTCTAAAATAACTGTTATCCACATATGACCTATCGTGCGGCTAAGGCGTTCACACATGTGTGTATATATTTTTGTTATAATCAGACCCCCCCTCCTGAAGAGGGTCGTACAGCCACCCCTTGCCGCTGCCCTCTCTATCTGCCTTTCCAAAGCACTGCCTCGGCTCGCGCTGTTGAACTTCTGCTCCTAACAAAATGAAACGCCCCGTTCCCCCCCGCCGCCATGCTATTGGCTGAGCCCGGTCACACTGGCCCCGCCCCGCCTAGCATAAATATGTAATAAGGTCGAGACGGTTTGCTTATATCCGCCTATTACCGTTTCCCACTTTATGCTAAATGAATGGATATTGAAAAGTATGTGCTGTTCTGTTGTCGCTTTTTTTTGGTAATGTATGTGTTCTACTTGTGTTCTACTGTCGATCTGGCCTGATACCAGACAGTCCATAGTGGAGCTTATGGAACATCATGCTTTCATAAAATTAACATTGATAGTTTAGCCACCCCCTCATCTCTCTCTCTCTCTCTCTCTCTCTAGTCACTCTTTTGCTGCCTTCACGTGCTCCTCGTAAGCTCCTATACTTCCCAGTTCGGGAGTCGTAAATACAACTTGTCAGTCAATTGCTTATGATCGAAAATAATAACAAGTATTTTGGGTGGCCATTGATTTATTTTAGAAATCAAGTGTCAAGTGTAAGGAGGAGAAAATGCACATCTGGCATGTAGGCCTAATTGATGTTTTAATTAAGTTATTAAAAACAAAAATGTATCATAACTAAAAGTGAAAGAGTGAAAATAGAACACACAACAATGGTAAATAGTTACATAGAATTCCAACAATAACACATAATAGTGGAAAACATCACTTTATCATCAGTTGTTGATACAGCTTCCTAATAATATAGATAAATATAAATAATACAATAGGCTATTTAAATGGGCTCCCCCGCCTAAACGTCCCATCTCGGCAACTCGGGGATCAGAAATGTCCCACTTTCCCAGTGGTATTTGTTGGGTTGTTCATGCACCCTCGTTAATATGGTATCGGACAGCACATGAAGGCAGCATCTCTTGTACAGTCTTGCGATGATCAGTGGGGGGTTGGGAATTATAATATAGCGCTGTGGTGGTGAAGAGATCACGCTCACTGTCCTTTTCATACCGTCTTGATGTTCCTTTGAGACTTCTACAGCGCCGAAATGACAGGCTTAAGTGTTGGTTTATGGACGTTGGTCATCTCAATGTGTATTTTTTCCCTTGCTACTTCATTTTCCCACTTGACTGGCATTTGCAGCCGCCCTCTGTCTGTTCTTGTTGCCGTGCAAGACCGATTGGCGGTAGGACAACAGCCCTGTAGGCCTACCCCTAACGAAAAAGAACCATACTAATCTTTCAATACATTGTAAAATGATAGCAAAACTATAAGTTCCTATGCCAATATTACTATAGTGATACCCTAAGAGATGAAAATACCATAAAGTACGATAAGGTCACTATTGAATACACTACACTGTAGCAATAGGAATATGGTCTGCTTACAGTTTTATACATGCATGTGCTACAATAACAGAGAAGTCACTCTTTAAAGTTGGACTTTATTCTCGTTTTAATTTGTTTTCGCCAACTCACAGGTTGGGCCAAAATGAACGATTTTTCAGACTGAGGAATAAAAGTGACACAGAGCTATGTTACTATGTTTACTCAGATTATTGTAGTTCTACGGCAGGGCTTTTGATTTGTTTTTATCATCTGTTATGTAGGGGTAAATAAAGGGTAGGTAAACTATATGACTTCCAGTCGGTGATCACCATAAGGCACATACACTTCAAAATCAGTTATATTAGTGTATGCATTTTTCCTTAAAAGACCCAATCTCTGCATAATTTATATGGGTTTTACTTGGTATGATGTATACTACGAATTTCGGTCATAAAGATTAATGTCAGCTTATAAAGGTGGGTAGACTATCACACAAATAAAAAGGTGGATAAACTGAATTTGCGTGGTTTAGGTTTACCCTCCGCTACATCCCTGTTTATCAAAGTACATCTTGGCGTCCATTTTTAATTGACGTCATGAACTTACTCTGGCAGCAGAGCAGAATTCCAGTGCCCTCTGGTATCCCAGCATGCACCGCGCGATCTGCGGTATAATATTGACAAAGAAAAAAGCGAGAGGGAAACAAAACAGGGTGGGATCAGCAAAACAGTTGTGATAGCACTAGATTAACCCGTGTATTGACAATAACAAGGTAAAGGCCTTTCACTCACCCTTTATTCTTGCGATATAACAACACTGTATTGTATTTATTAATGATGACAATGCTTGCAACCAACGTTAAGTGATTGGGGTTTTCGTAGCCAGCTAACGTTAGCTAACGTTTACGCTCTATTATCCAATGTTAGCGTTACAGGATAACGTTATATTTCTGTTGTCTGTGTCACTGTCACACGGGTCAGAGACGTAATATAAATTACGTTAATGTTCACTGCAGTTAACAAACTTATAACCAACTTAGTCGCATAACGATATTATCTAATACATTTTTATTTACACTGTACTAGTTACACTGCAATTTAATGGTAACGTTTAATGCTAACTAACATACCCACATATATAATGTTAGCTAGCTAATTGTGACTTGCATAATTCATTAACGTTACTAGGAATATCATGAAGTCAGTTTTCTATGTCGTCAGAGAACAAAAAGTGTTGCGACATCACGAGTCTGGTTCCCCAAGTTCTACCGTATCCAAGTAAACACGTACACACGTGACCAGCCACGTGGAGTTCACTTTACTCTTCTTTGCCTTTTTGAACTAAGTTACTCGGTCCTGCTCGATTCTTGGCTTAGAGATCTAAGGATACACTTCCCCTCCAGAGGCAGATGAAGGCTCGGGTCCTTTTGCATTTATCTTGTTTGATTTATTATACAGTGTCATGTCATGACCCTAAGGAGCTGACTAAGTGCCGTTTCCACCTGAGGGAGTCTACACATATTTGGAGCTTCTGGAGAGAGGGGGGCCCCAGCTAGACCGTGGACGGGAAGGGGAAGAGCTCAGCTGGAGCCAATGCAGCAGCAGCAGAATCGACAGCCTGAGCTAGTGGAAGGAAACCTACCTGTGTTCCTGTTCCCCACTGAGCTTGTCTTCTACGCAGATGAGCAGACATCTCACAAGCAGGTGCTCACCCTCTACAACCCTTATGAGTTCGCCCTCAAGTTTAAAGGTGAGTGGGCACAGTAAAACACAGTCTACATTGTTTTTGGTTTCCATGTAAGCAATATAATCTTTAGTTAGTCAATATAATCAGACAGTGTTTTTTTCTTTGCCAGTGCTGTGCACAGCGCCAAACAAGTACACCGTGGTGGATGCTACTGGAGCTGTCAAGCCACAGTGTTGTGTTGACATGTGAGTTATCTTTGCATTTGGACACATTTTTTTCATCTCTTCATTGTATTGTTACAGCGACATATGGACCAGATGGCTTATATATGAGGCTGTTATTCTCTGTGGTTTCCTGTCCATGTTTATATTGTTTATTTCTTACTGGGCCAAATGTTAACTTGTAGGGTGGGGGACCCCCATCTATTGTGATTACTGTGACATATATTGTCAGTAGGTCAGGTGATTGTTGACAGGGAGCGATTACAGCACTTATTTCAATATTGGCTTTTATCATAGCATGTTGTGTTGTTTATTGTGTTACAAGTTTGTTGCTACTGTGACAGCTGACTTTCTATAAATCATATCTATAAATAAGGTATCTATCAAACTTTCTATCTGTGTCTGCTCAGAGTAATCAGACACAGAGATGTGCGGGCGTGCCACTATGGGGTGTACGACAAGTTCCGGCTGCAGGTGTCGGAGCAGAGCCAGCGGAAAGCTCTGGGTCGCAAAGAGGTGACGGCCACATTGCGTCCCTCAGCCACACAGGAGCCACCTAATCCCCGGCCTCTAGAGGAGGAACGCAGAATCAAAGAGCAGCTTGCAGACAGCGTGTTTTTTGAACAGACTGCATTTCAGACAGGTAGGATGGAGGCCTTTTGTGTTGAGAAATTAATTAAGAAGTGTGCCTCTGTTTTCACTAGATGGCGCCAAATACTCAGACAAGTCATGAATTTGGGAACCTTGTACCACACATCTGGTTGAGGTTACCAGTCAGTCCTGTGTGTGTGAAGCTACAGAATAAGTAGACGTACATGTCGAGGCAGATAATTTTTGGGTATAGAGGGTTTTATAATGTATAATACTCTGATGATATACATAGAAACCATTTGTCTGTGTGTCTGTCTGTCTATCTATAATATATAATCTATTTTTTATGAGTGACATCAAGGAACAGTTTGGGGTCTTCTTTTAGCCGTGCTTTAAGTGATAAAAACTGCAGCTCATGAATGAATGGCATCTCCAAAACAAATGTTTTGGTGATTGTGCCAGACAGACTTGAACAACATTCCAATTATACCAAGTATAGCTGTGGCGATATATGCACTGACACAGACTTTTTCTGCTTTTCACCAGAAACAAATCTATAGAGAGAGAATGTGGCGTAGCTAGGAAGCCATGTCTTCCTTCCTTGCTTTCCATTACAGTTATTCTTTGGGTCACAAATAAGGCCACTGATAATGTGCAGGTTTTAACCATCTTCTCCTGATTCACACTCGACCTTGCAGCGAGACTGGATATGGATACTGGATGTTTTAAATATGTCTCTGTTCTTTGCTGATACTATATTTTCTGCTTATTGTTCTGATAATCCTATGACCTAGGGTTACATCTTTATTGTATAAAATAAAACAAATATTTTCATACACTCTAAGCAATAGGAAATCAATTGGTTTGGTAATGCTTGTCAGGCTGTCATTTTGAGTTGAAGGAGAAGCCACTGCATACAAATTACGTTTTCTCATTATTTGATCTATTTATTTATGTGTTACAACTACATTTTCAAATACAACATATTAACAAAATAATCAGTAACTGCAGTAGTGTAGCAATATCATCAACAGCAGACACTTTCTGCTATTCTAAATATATATAGCCACCATAAGAGCTTCATAAAGAGCGGGTCACAAACCCTATCAAATCTTTGAGACAGTGTAAAGTCAATAATTCAAGTAAAAAGCAAGTCTAAAAAAGTGCGTTTTTAAAAGAATTAGTCGCCCTTTGTAAAATATGTAAAACCACAAAAACACACTGATTTTCTATTCCGTGTGCCATATCTGATAGCATTGCCTTGTGTGTTTGTGTGATTGACAGAGAGCCGGCCTGTTTCTGGAGGGCCCAGTCTGTTGACGGTGCTGCTTGGGCTGGTGTGTATGGCTGCCCTGATGCTCCCGACACTGGGGGAGCAAGAATCTACTGTGCCTGTCTACCTCCATTTAAATGTTAACAAGAAACTTGTAGCTGCTTACGTTCTCGGTGAGTAAGAAGATGATAAATGAGAGACTTGCACAAACGTTGGCAATGAGTTAGGACAGAATTAGGCTCTATGGTAGATTTTAAATCCTTTTTATATACAGTATAAACTACTCTGATATATTTTTATGAAATCACGTTGTTGAATGAGTGAGTGCTGAAGCATACAATTTCCTGTGGCTCTGCCTTGTTTCTTGTTATATTCTAGGTCTTCTTACAATGGTCATCCTACGCACATGACGTGCTATGAGCTGAGAGAGGAGGGGGAAAAGGATTCAAAAGATGAAGAGAACATTCACACACCCAAGGCTTATAATACGCTTCAATGGGTAGAGTTGACAGTAGGGGAGTGGGGTATGGAATATCTGGTCAGTTCACCCCCTCCCCTGAAACATACATTTTAGCGTAACTGTTTTCAAATATATATATTTGATTGTGTTAATACATAAATTGACACAATACTGAACTGATGCAAACAATGGAGATAAAGGAGTGGTATTCTCAGAGGCACTGTCCTCATTTGGGGCCCTGAGAAAGGCCTGTGAAGAAACATGAGGGCATTGAATTCAAAATGTTTGGCCTCATATTCCCTGTGTCTGTATTTCCAATGCCATTATGTAACAACATGGTTAACTTGAGTTTGAATGAAGTTACATGCAAACATGATACATGTATATAAAGCCATTACAATTCTGTTATGGTATTCACTTGTAACCACCATTATGTTGATGTCTAATTAAAGCATCTTTTAGATAGTGTAGGCTCTGAGGACTAACTGCAGTTACTTGCATGTGTGGATACCTATCTGAATGATTTATTTTTTACAGCAGCAATGTGATACACTTTTACATGTCACCAAAGGAAATATCTAATTATAAGACAATGGTTTATTTGTTGTACTATATCAATGCTCCATCAAATGTTCAATAAAGTCTCAACACATTTGTCTGGCATGTTGTCTATAGATCAAATCAGGTCACTATTTCCTATAGTCTAGCATGTGTGGTCAGGAGGTTGTAGAATACACTGACATGACAATAAGGCCTCTCTTAGCTTTGCAGTCATGGTTACTGAAAATAATCAACAGTTGTCCTAAGGGCTCAATAGTGCCAGCTTTGACAAGTAAACAATAAGATTTGCCACTGCTTCCACACCCCTTGGCTTTCGACTAGTAAACCAGGTTTAGTGATGACATCCTAATATGGTTCCTGGATGAGTGCCGTATAGAATGTACTTTTGTGCTCTCTATTTGCAAGAAAAATTCCCCTTGGTAAAACTGGCAATCTGTACTTCTGCGTATAAAACAAAGATATATCAACGTTATTGAAAAAAAAAAAACACATGGAAGTAATAAAGAAATAATTTATTTACTCCAGATGGTTTGATATGATAGCAATCACAATGGACACAAGCATAGGCAAGATGTTAACCAACTCAGAGGATTATAGCCTTTTCATTTCAGACATAATACAACTTCATGTCGTCATTTGCCGAACTCATGCCCTGGACACTCTTAGTAAGATGACCCCAAAAAATGGCAAAAATACCACCAATGTTGACAGCAGGGGAAGCGGATTGCCGTTTCTTTTTTAAATCTTGTTTGTATAAAGGAAAAAGACATTCAGAATATGAACTGCAACCACACCGTTTTCTTTCTTTTTAAAAAAAGGGCACCCTTCCATAAAAAAATGATTTACAATCAGTTCCTTACTTTTACATAAAGCTGAAAGGCTTCAGACATGTACATTGACTTACACTGGGGACAACTGTCTAAACAATTTAAATTAAATTTAGGTGCAAAAGCACAGTATAGGCTTAACTTCTATACACTGTACTTCTTGGATTTTGAAGGGAAATAACACGTCTAGTTTATTTGAGTTCTTCCCTGCATAAGGCTTACATACAGCTGAAACATCATTACAAGATGACTACCCTGCACCAAAAGCGTGTACAAATGTGACCACAGCAGAAACAGCACCCTCTTCACAAATGTAACGGCACCATTTTGCTTTGTTGCATGCTCCAGCAGTCAAATCGATTTGGCGTGAATAACACAAATGGTAACTTTGACTGGGGATAGAAATCTTATCACCATCCAATTTTTATAATAAATGTTTGTTTTCCATAAATAAAAAGTGTCAGAAGGCATTTGAGGAAGAAAACTGAATCATCAACTATACTCTGCACATCTGCAACTGCCATAATGTCCTGACGAGTACACAGGATTCAGCGTAGCCTTTAGTGTTGAAATCCCAACAGTGGTGACCATCGTCTCATTCCTCCCACGATTATCTGATAGGCGAGTTAATTGCCCAGACAGGGCAATTCAAGTTGCAGAAAGTCAGAGAAGGGCTGGCAGAAGTGCCAAAAGTAGAAAATGTCACCACAGATCACAGCCTATACCATAAAAATATTCTGAATATCGACTGAAAACATAACTTCTTTTACAGTAAAACAGTGAGGAAATCACCATGTTTGAACACCAGAAGTAGTTCCTTTTTTCTCTCCCTTATCTGCTCCTTTACAAAGAAAAGGTTTGCTGTTGAAGCCCTGTGCCCACATTCAATCACAAACTTAAAACTATGGATATTTGACATGGTTAATATGTACATAATTACAAACAATAAAGCAGGAAAACAATAAGTTAAATCCTTTCATACAAAACCTGCAGACTGTGTACATACAAAGGCCCGTGGACATATGTTTTCCAGCACAAAACAGGGTTATTATACACATCCAAATAGTCATTTTTTTTTGTCCAGTGCTCAATGTCTCTCTCCAGTGAAGAAAACTGGTGCGATACATTTGCAGGATAGTCATACATATAAACACAATATCACTATGGGGCTAAGCACCATAAAAGATCCACAACTAGCAGCTGGTGCTCAGTGTCTTCGGTCCTCCCCCATTTTACCAGGCTACATACAAAGACCACATCCATGGCTTTCGTTTCCTTTGAATCAGACATAGCTAGACCCTCCAAAATGCGGCCATGAAAACAGCCTTTCAAAACCAAACATGGAAATTCCACTTTAAGTAAATCTAGGTGATGCAGAGGTGGAGGGGCTGAGATGGAAACTCGTTCTCTGGAGAGCCAATCTTTGTTCTCTTAGTGTCTTAGTGTCTCTTGCAATCCCATGTTCACTTTGGGGACAGATCCTGGAGGGAAGCGAAGGGTGAGTTGCTGGAAGAGGGCGAAACTCCCTCCATCTTGCCTGGGGACCCAGTGGAGGAGCTCACACTGCTGAGGCTGCCATCCAGCAAATCTGGGGAGTGACTGAAAGAGAGCAAAGTTCAGCAAGACTGCAGACTGTGATAATGGGGCAGCAATCATCTGGTGCATTAGTGTATACCAGGCCCATTCAATTGGCGGCCCGCGGGCCACATCCGGCCCAGAAGCAACCTCTGAGTGGCCCAGCAAGCTTGAATTAAATAGGCTATTTTAATAGCAATTTTACCATTTTAATTGTAATATTATTTTATAAAAATTATTTGTTAATAGCAATGTTATTATGTAGCCTATATAGTTATAGCGTGGTCTAAAATCCATAAGCAGGAAGATTTGTTTTCCTCCGATCACCAAGCAAAACCGTGAAACATTCAGTCAATCAGGATCTCTCTCACAAATCAACGTTTTGATTTTCCTTAAAAGGCTATATCATGGAATAAAGCTGAGAGAACGATGGCCAATGTGACTGATTGAGGTAATAAAACCTTTCCATGGTATGATGAAAAACCGTGACCGAAGAATTTTCTGGCTAGTGGCTGTGTGGTACCGTTCAAAGTACTGTAACGCAGCTAGTGCTGGTAAGGACATGGGTTGGAGTAAATAAAAAGTTTTTAACTGTTAATTTAGCCACAAATCTAACCAACTTTAGCACTTCCAACCAGACCTGGGTCGAATAATTATTTGAAATACTTTCCAAAGTTTGTTTTAGTCAACATGAAGTACCAGGTGGGTGGGGTTTGCCTTTTAGTAAGCAAGTTATCATTCACAGAACAGTATTTTGGTAGTTTTCAGACAACATTCTCCGATTGGATTAATTTGGCCTGGTGCTAAATATCATTACATGTGACAAACTCCACCCATCTGGCCCTT
>OMLI01052026.1:0-13425 GCA_900302605.1 Rondeletia loricata
AATGTTCATACACTGTATTTTCATCCACCTGAGATTGTCAGGTGTATTCCTCTGAATAATGTAATTGTTCCTACATTTGAAATCTAACTTAAAACACTATAATAAACACATTTGAAACCATCAGGCATGCCTCAGTTTTTATTACAACAATAGGCATAGTTTTTCAAGAGACATGAGTGAGGAGCACATAATACAAACTACATTATGTTCCTGCTTTTTGGTCCCTTGCCAGTCACAAGCCTGACTCATTTCTGAGCCATCCACACCGAGAGAAAATACAAAATAATTGATGATGTCTTCGTACAGTATTTCTGGCCATTTCTTCATATCGTCCTCCCACTCATGAATGGTTTGCGGATGTGGGACAGATTTACCGTTCACGTTTGATAGATGATTGTTACTATGTTCCCACGACATCTTGCGTTAGCAACTAACGTTAGCTACCGACAAGCTAGCGAACAGCGCATCGACCGGAAGTTCCCACACAAAAACCGGAAGAAAAACCTGCCGAATACGGAAGTTCGAAAATAAGGTGAATACCTTCTCTGTATTTACCCAATCTGCACTCCACGCCTCTTTGTATTTCTCCATCACCCCTGTCAGTGGGGTGACCGTGGGGTCAGTGGTTGGACAGATCGCCAAAATGAAGGCATAGTGCACTGAGCTTATGCATGTGTGTGTATATGTGCGTGCCTGTGTGCAATGATGATGGTTGTGATGATGATTATAGCAACGGGTAGACCTTGGCACTAGCACTGCCAAGTTTAGGGGTTCTATTCCCAATGGGGCCACCAATGTTAAAAAACAAGTTGGATGAAAGTGTCCACCGAATGGCATATGTTGTGTTCTGTTGACGATGGTGATGATAATGAGCCTGATGCTGATTACATTATGCATCTAAATATAGTCTTCCTGATTCTACGAATGCTACTATTCCCATTGAAGGCTTAGCTTATGAAGACGGTGATATACGGTCGGTTTGACTACTGTTGACAAAATGTACACACACACACACACACACACACACATACACAACTCCAAGAGCCACTTTAGAGCTGATTCAGATATCCCTTGCTGCCGCTGCCCTCATAGGCAGATAGTTTCACCTTAACTTTTGTAATGTCACTAGGCTACCAGTAGATGGGGATATCATACTATATTATACTCAAATTTAGATAGAAACATAATGCAAAAACTCATACTTGATTATGTAAACTTGATATGTTTGCTTCCTTTCCTCCTTGCCCCTTTACCCCCATCTGACCCCCCCATCAGTTCCTCATAACAGGAAAGACAAATTGCTTCAAGTATGTCTAAAACAGAGGGATGTGGGTAACAGCTGGCACACACATGATGATGGTGCATTTCATCATAACACATTTTCACAGTTTTACAGCCTTCCATTGGCATCTGAGACCTCAATACGGTTACTTATTATACAATTTAGTGTTGAGGCAGAGGTCAGCAACTCTGCCAATAAGATTATGAGTGATATCATGCAGTCCAAAGAAGGTTGGCTAAGCGACTATTTCTCCTGCTCCAGATTCATAGCTTCATAGGTTAAACACTTTAAGGAACACACCCTTCCTCTCCTCCCATCTAACACCCCACCCTCAAACTGAACACCTTCAGCTCCATTTAAGACTCCAGAGACTGACTCAGTTTGACTAACTCACCATGGGACTCCTTCAGGTAGGCTACCTGTCATGCAGTTTTTCATTCCAGATCAAATATTAGATTTATTTATTTGACTGGACATCAAAGATTTTGAATAATGATTTTACATCACTCTGACAATACAATTGACATTGTTTAGTCCTTTGTCTAGTAGTGTGTAGCATCATTTAAAAACTGCTTTGGAAAGCTCCCTCTCCAAAAAGTTAGATTTCCAGGAACTGTTAATGGAACAAGCAAATGTTTTTTGTGCTATTCTTTTCCTTCTTTAGTAACGTGTATGATAAGCTGACATGATAGGCTGACATAGCGGCTCTGTGGAACAGTGTCATAAACCAGAAAGTGGTGAACCTTTTCATGTTCCTGCTTCAACAGCTTATTCACTAATTACCTGATTAAACCCTCTAATGTACAAGATCATACTGAAAGTGCATTGGGTTCTAACATTTCACTCCACAGATATTGGGTAATTTTACCTTTTGATCATGTGAGATGGTGTCTGGTTGACGACACACTTGTGCAACATATCTGCAGGTTCATACTGAGCTTTAATGGTCCAATGGCAGTACGGTCCAAAGGTCTAAAGATGTAGCTGATGGTGCAAACTCCTTACACAGAGATCCAATGGATTCGTCGGAGGAGGGCACTGCAAGGTAAAAATCCATAAACCTTTAGAAGCCGTGTGGTGAGAGAAAGTAATGTCTTCTCTTAAGATGAGAGTGAATGTGCACACCTCATGCACTAATGCATGTTCTTTAGACTGTGCTCTTAATGGTAGAAGAGATCTGTACTTCCATTCCCAAAGATACATATTTCAGCCACTCCTTTAGACATCTGATAGGTGTGGGAACAATGGGAGGCCCATGTTCTGAGCTGGGATACTTGTGCATGGCCATCATTCATACTTGCAAGGTCAGGCTGGAGCTAAGCTTGATCATTTATCAATTCAAAATGCATCTCAAAACACAGAAACACAATGTTGGTCCATATGTTTTCATTGAGATTTTCAACTGGTTCTACAGTACTTCACAGGATTATTGTCTTGATGTCACCAGCACTGAACCCTGATAAAGGAGATGGAGATGTCTCCCTTAAGTATGTACGTACCTGTGAGAGGGGTACACGCACATGAGATGATATATACATACAGAAGTACAAACAATTTGGCCAAATGTCAACTTTTCAGGAACTAAGAAACACAGCCTTGTTTTTAGCCAATGGGGTTTTGAAATTGTTTTATAAACCTAAGAGGTTGGAGAATTTTCTCAATCCATAGAAGAGCATGTGATCCTTCAATTGAAGATGGAACACAAGTGGAGTTAGACAGTTCGCACGACGACAGCGATATCTTTGTGAGACCCAGCTAATGGCAGGACTGCTGAAAATGTCCCATACAAACTGTCTTCAGCTGTCCCACACAACAAGTGCATTATCAGGTCAGCAGAGCAAAATGCTAAATCTCTTTGCTGATTAATACTTTTCAGGGTGGATGTGAAGAGTCTGGTGTCTAAATTCTCTGATGATTCTTTGTCAGAGACATCTGCTGGCTCAAAGGACGTCACTATTTATGCCAAAAGCAAAAAGTAAGAAAACCTTCTTTGACTATTGTAATAACTCCCTCTTGGTAAAATCATGCTGCCCAGATAAACGAAGCTTGTGGTAGGCTAGTTCAGGCAGGACACCCAAGTCATACGCGCCACATTAACTGATTGTCAGCTGACGAAACAAACACCAATCACATTTTGGACACTTCAACAAGGTGGACCATTTAAACTGTCAACTCCTACCTGCCACACGCTGCTGTTGACTAGTTGAGCTGCTTTCTGCCTCTTCCACCCTAACCTCCTCCTTATTAATCAATATACTGCGATTGTATGGCTCTGTGGTCTCGTCTGTTGAATATATATATTCAATATCTGAATATATACTGTATGTCTGCTGGGTTCTGTTCTCTATACCCTGTGGGTCGTTGATGGTGTTCCCCGCAGAATCTTCAGCATGCTGCTTGGATTCATATGGGGGACAACCTATCAGGGCTGTAGTACTCAAGTCCAGACTTGGTCTCGAGTCCGGCCTCTAGTCCACTTTTCTGTGGACTTGAACTTCCTCTCAAGCACTACAAACAATTCAAGGTATTTCAGAAACCTGCAGTGGCCCTCAAACTTAAATCCTAATCACTGATTAGATGGATGTTGAAGGGTATAATACAGAGCGCCTTTGCAGGCAAATCTACATCTCTGTTCATCCACAGAAAATTAAGAAACTCCTTAATTATTATTTTGGCATTTAGAAAGGCATATACCCTGTTTATTGCTTATTTCCGTTTTGGACTTGAATAGGACTCGATTTGTTTAGGAGTCGGTCTTGACTTGGTCTTGACCCCCTTTTGGACTTGGTCTTGACTCAAACTCGATTGGACCTGGTCTTGGACTTGACTTGGACTCGATTATGGTGGTCTTGCCTACAGCCCTGCAAGCTAGAGAGCAGAATTTGCACCACCAAATACAACTGCATAACCATCTGAGCAATACATAGTTCTGATTTCATGATGTGAGTGTTCCTGACTGAACTTAGATCTGTTTTTAGGTGAAAAGTAAAGACTTGTGGTCTTGTTAGCATAATCAAAAGCACACAAAGTATTTGAAATGATCTCTAAAGCAGTTTTGCTTGTATGATTTTGTGGGGGGAAATAGCTTTGTCATATTTACTTCATTAAGAAATAAATAAGATGATAAACAACTTGCAATGACAGAAATTGTGGTGCCTTTTATCAAGGCAAAAATGTCTTAATTGGTTATGAAAATTAGTGGGTGAATGGGTTATGAATATTACTGAGATAAGCAAAAACTGAAAATGTTGCCTTGGGTGAACTGCACTATCAACCGAAATCAAATATGGATGTGACACAAGAAAGGCTGATTTCTATCTACAAATTTGAATTGTGTGACAAAATGCAAAACAGGACAATGTGTTATGTTTAAAACATTGCCTAAAATTGGAAGATGACTTTCAGGTTGAAGACACCACGGTCAACATCCAGTGGTTATGTGACAGAGAGGTCTGATGACTCCAAGGATAACCCTCTTAATTTCAAAGACAAACAGTAAGAGATGACATACTGCACATAGCTTTAATTGCAATCAATATATAACAACTTTATTTAAAAATGCTATATATTTGGGGATTAGCTGCTCCCGATGTGAGAGAAACAGATGTGAATGGCTTTTAATGCCAAATTAAGTGCACATGAAAGCCTCACAAAGAAAGCTTCTGGCATGCCACTTTTAAGGAAAAATGTTGTGTGTCAAATCTTGACCTATTATTCTTTTAATTCCATTGTCCATATAAGCCACTTTTGCATCAGATAAATGAAAGATTTGTATTCTTTCAGATGGGAGACACCATGGTCTACATACTCTGGTTATGAGACAGAGAAGTCTTCAAAGGATATCCCTCTTAATTTCAGAGACAAACAGTAAGACAGCATATCTCAATACTACCATAACTCCAATATAGCATAATTTGTCCAAGGCACAGCTGTCAGTGGCTTTTTTTTTTTCTGGAAAAGTTTTGTGTGGTAAAGTATTTTGCTATGATGCTTTTAAAACATCTGACACAAGGGGTAAAGTTCACTTTTAATTCAAACATACGCATAAGCAAATTAGCAAATTGTATTTTTGCATTTGATGTTGTAATTCTTGCAGTGGGGAGACACCAGGTTCTACATACTCTGGTTATGAGACAGAGAAGTCTTCAAAGGATATCCCTCTTAATTTCAGAGACAAACAGTAAGACAGCATATCTCAATACTACCATAACTCCAATATAGCATCATTTGTCCAAGGCACAGCTGTCAGTGGCTTTTTTTTTTTCTGGAAAAGTGTTGTGTGGTAAAGTATTTTGCTATGATGCTTTTAAAACATCTGACACAAGGGGTAACGTTCACTTTTAATTCAAACATACGCATAAGCAAAGTTACAAATTGTGTTTTTGCATTTTTGTAATTCTTGCAGTGGGGAGACACCAGGTTCTGCATACTCTGGTTATGAGACAGAGAAGTCTTCAAAGGATATCCCTCTTAATTTCAGAGACAAAAAGTAAGACAGGCTTAAATATCACATGTAACTAACTTAGCATGATTTTGATGTGCCATTGGTGACCTTGTTCTCAGTTGCACAGTCTTCCACCTGCCTTAACCTGGAGTTTCATTTTTATTCAATTGTCTGTATAAAACAATTATTGTATTTTTACATCTGAGGATTGAAGAAGAATCCAGAAGAAGGACACCAGTGTCTACATACTCTCATTATGAGACAGAGAAGTCTTCAAAGGATATTCCTTTTCATTTCAGAGAGAAGCAGTAAGAGAGTATCCCTCTGTAGTTTGAATATTGTACAAAACTCTTTGATGCTATAATGTTTCAAAAGTAAGGTCTGTGCTCTTTTCCACACATCCCTTTCACGCTCTAATGCCTAACTCTCATGCCCATTTTTATCAGTTGTGTCATTCAATTGGTCAATCTGATAGAATTTCTTAATTCCCATAGATTTACTTTTCTCCCTTCCATTGCAACCTTAGAAAATGTGATTCTCTATGGGAACTCTTGAGTGGTAACAAAGTGCAACAACTGATCATAGCAGAGATTAAGAAGTACATTATATTAGTATGATGTAAAGTGTAGGATGATTTTGGATGGAATTTCCCTGAGTGAAATAATAGCCTGAAACTGTAAGACTTTCCTTTTTCTTGACTTTCAGGTTGAAGACACCAGTGCCAACTTGTTCTGCGATAGATAGGCCTGATGATCGCAGGTATTCCCTTTCAGACAGAAACTCGAAGACAATATCATGATGTCATGGACTTGCTGTGCTCTCACATAGTTTCTCATAAATACTGTTCTCTTCTTTACCGAATTCTGTCTCTGTCTTTTCAACATATTCCCGTCTTTTTCTTATTATTTATAATGGAAAGCTGCACTGAAAGTAAATGTTAAATATTTTTAATTTAACCATTTTTTATTAGCCATGTAGAAACAGTGGAAGCCTAGTTTTTCCCCAAGCATCTGCTGAGCACTGCAAGTGTAGAAGGATGGATGGTGGTTACAGGTCCTAGCTTTCTGATACTAGCTTTCTCACAAAATGGATGAACTTTGTCTTTAGTCAGAAGTCGCAATGAAGATATTTGGGCTATACAGCCATCATTATATTATTTGTTTTAAAGTACTATTCCTCCAATTTTTTATTTTAAAAAACTGTCTAAAACATAGCAGAAATTCCTATTACTCCTTAATTTGATAAATAACTATCCATCAACTAAAGCTTTACTTTTTTAATTGAAAACAGACAAGGCGAGGTGACCTGTGACATCTGCTCCCAGGCTAAAGCTGTGAAGATCTGTCTGACCTGTAATATCGCCTACTGCGAGTATGATGTTAGGCTGCACTACATCGCGAAAGCAATGCAGAGACACAAACTATTAGATGTGTCTGTCGAGGTCATGGTGAAACGCTGCCTTCACCACCACAAGCCTCTAGATCTCTTTTGCAGGACTGATCAGATGCCGATTTGCAGCATTTGTTCAGAGGGAAATCATAGAAGACATGACATCATCTTGCAGAAGACACAGCATGCTGCAGGACAGGTGCATTGTGATTTTTCTGAAAATTGAATAGAAATTAGAAAATGGGGAGTGAAACGTTTTGCTTAGTTATACTGATGTTGTTACAGATTGTTGTTGGTGAGCAATGCCAAGGCCCTGCCCTACCTGTTACAGGTAAGTGAATGCTTCAGAGGTCAAGACAACTTGACCAATATTACAGACATGCTCATACATTTTAAAGTTGTTTTATATGGCACTTCACCAGGGCTTTGTCGCATTGATTGGAATCAGCAGTACATGCACTACAAACTCTGTAGACAGCAGGGTTGGGGACAATTTCCTTTCACTCACTTCAAGCAACTCAGAATATAAACTAAACCCAATATTCAAGGACAAATGCAATGAAGGAGCGCTACCTGGGTGATTTATACTGTAGTCCAAGTGCAAAACACTTGGAATGGGTAATAGTGATGCAGAGTAACAAGCAAGCAAGGTGTGTCTTTGTAGTGAGTAGCTTGTGGATCTTGGGGCTGTAGAGAAGACAACCTTGTTAAGGCATCCGAGGCACACTGAAGTGGTGAATAAGTTACAAATCTTTTAGTTTGACATGGCTAGGCAGAGATAAAAACTACCAACTTGTATAGTACCCTGATGAAGGCTCCCTGTGAGCTGAAACATGTTGGTAGTTTGTATCTTTGCCTTGCCATGTCATAATAACAGCTTTTTAACTTATTCACAACTTCAATGTGCCTCTGACGTCTTTACACAACCTCTGAGCCAGTTTGTGTTTTCTACAGCTCCAAGATCAATAAGCCAGTTACTACAAAGACAGACCTCTTTTGTTTATTGCACAGTAAAACTAATATTAATTGGTTAATGATAGAGTATTCATTGTCAATTATGTCATTCAAGATCTGATACGGAGACATACACAAGTTTATATATAGATGTATTTTGTATTTTTATTTATTGAATTTTACAGAACAACCATTTCCAGAATTGGTTTATTTGAAAGTGAATTGATCCAAATGACCCTCGAGAAGATGCACACAAACTTAAAACTAGCTCTAGGCATTGAGCTGAATAACGTTCTTCTTTCCCCATGTGGGTTTGCTCAACCCATTGTTTCTGAAAGTCCTGACTTAAAGGCCCTATATGTAAGTTGGTACTCTTACTGACAGTGTATGACAGTGGTCGTTAGGGGAACTGCAGTCAGTTTCTTACACGTGCTCCTGGCTCGTGCGTGCCCTGTGTGTGTGTGTGTGTGTGTGTGTGTGTGTGTGTGAGAGGCAGGCTCGGGAACGCGCATAACGTCACATCCGGTACATTTGCCGCAAAATGTCTGCCCGCCAGCTCCACAGTCCTGCTCATACAGAGACTGAACGGCTGAACAGAGAGAGACAAGGCTGGTGTCATTAGTTCTCATTAGTTATGGCAATAAAAAATGCAAAATGAATGTTAATTTCGGCAGAAAACTTACATATAGGGCCTTTAATGAACAGAGCTTCGGCAAGCAGCCCCCTCAGAGGAATCACATACCAGAGCCAGTAAGAATGGAGTTTTTAGCCATAGGATCAGAAAATGTCGAAAAATTATTCATAAGGTTTTCACAGCATGGCAGTGATAGCTTAGTATACATATGTAGGCCTAATTCAAGTATGTGACACCGTTAGTGGCACTAAACTATTTCTTGCTGTCTTATTTTTGCCAGTGGTGCCCCCTCCTGGTGAGATCAGGTTCCTGTCTGTGAAGCCAGACTCAGTGATCCTGAGCTGGGGACGTCCTGAGGGACTGGAGGGACCCAAGACCTTCAGAGTGAAGTGGAGCTCTTCTGAGAAAGCTGAAGACTGCACAACCACCAACGATATTTATAGAATTGAAATAAGCAATCTTAAACTTGGCCAAAAATATTACTTCAGTGTGGCAACAGAGGACAACGATGGCAATTCAAGTGTATGGGTCACAGCATCTGTTTTCACAGGTAATCTACAAAATGCCAAGACATGTCATATCCCTTTGATTGCAGTGTGTTCACATTTGACTGAATGAGTAGAAGCTGAACATATTCATAACCAACTGTCCTTTTCCAGCGGTGCCAGCCCCAAGAAACTTGACAAAAGAGCATTCAGAGGCCACTGCTCTGTCCCTAAAATGGACCAAAGGACACAAAATGGAGCAAATCCCACATCGATTCCATATAACTCTCAAAAGCCCAGGAAAAGAGATGCTGGCAATACACACTGAAGACTGCTCCAAGATGCTCTCTGACTTAGAACCTGACACAGAGTACATTATCTCTGTCTCATCAGTGCTGAACAATCAAAGGCATAGTGAGCCTGTCTCTACAACTGTACACACAAGTAAGAGATTATGCTGTGTTTTTTGCAGTTTAAGCTTTTTCAAAGCACAAAAGAATACAATTATAATAACAAGATTATTGTTTGATATCCAATAACTATTTTAGTAAGGTATCCAGAAAGTTCAGATATCATGCATATGGTGAGATATCAACCAAACTAAAATGTTGCAAGCATCACAACCGGTGCCCTAAGGGTGGAGTCACAAAGATGTTGTTTCTTTTTGTAAAACTATGATGAAAACGGTTCTTTAATGTTACAGTTTTGCCTTTTTTTCTCACTTGTAGTGTTAAGTGAACCCAGTCAAGAAATGTTTTATAAATAAAATTACATAGCTATTGGGTATCCTAATAAAGTGCAAAATATAACATGCTCTTAACTTACTCTGGTCTATTCCTGTTGATTCACAGAACCTTGTCTCAGGGAGGTGCTATCGATAATTGGACTTGAAGACCAGTATGAAAACAAGCTCACACTAAGTACTATCATTGAGATTAATCAAAATGATACATCAGAGAAAAAACTTGAAACCATGCAATCACTTCCTGGGGCCTTTTTGAAGAGACTCATGATGGTGAACGTGAATGCTAGAAGTGTCAAATGTGTGTCCAGTGATGTTGACAACTTTGACATAGATAACAGCAATGCCATTAATCCCCTGGACCTGATAACGGCATTGTTTCTCTGTTCAGATGGTTTACTTCAGCAGGAGATAGTTCTGAAAATGTCACTGTGCCAGTTTGCCATCCCGCTCTTGCTGCCCAACCATGAAACAAGAGAAATCACAATGATGCTGTGGTCCATGCGTGAAATTGTGAGGAAGTTTAGACCTTCCAACCATGCATTCACAAAGTCGACCTGTGAGGACAGAATTGTTCTCTCTGATATTCCTTTGGTTTCATTTGCCAGGCTAGGGAAAACCAACTTGTCCAAGTCTCAGATCTTGAACAAACTGCTTAGTAACCCTCAGCAGTACCACAACACATTTTGTCATCGTAACATGGAGTGTGGTGATGTTCCCAGGAGGATTTCAGATGGGCTTGTTGAAATCAGCTGGTACCTCCCATGTGGGAACAGGGACGTGGACACTTTCACTGATCCTGTGGCTGCCGCCAACCTCAGAGGAGACATCGCAGTCTTTGACAAACAATTCTCATTCCTCTGTGAGACATCAGCAGCTGTTTACATTTTCTGTGATGAATCAGAAGCAGATTACTTCAAGATTTTGGAAGGGACAGATGTGAAGGCAGAGCTTTTTTTGGTTAGCAGTTTTCAGGGGAAAACTTTTACGCTAAAAAGGATGACAGTGAAACCCAGCTTAAAGACAACTAACGTGAGTCAAAAGAAAAGGAATGATACAGAACTGACAAAAGCACTTAAGGAATCAGTCGCTAAGATGCTAGAAAGCCATCCAAACAAAGTCTCAGTGGACAATATGGCTAACAAAGCTCGTTGCTGTGGGATTCTGGTTGATGAGGATTGTGAGGAATGTCAGAGTGCCAGGAAGAATGTAACCAAAATCACCAGGGATATAACCAATGCCACAGAATTCAAAAACAATCAACTTCCTTCCCAGGGACATGTGTGGAAAGCACTTTCTTGGGTGGAAAACGAGAGCTGCAGACTGCGAAAAGCTGGGGATCAAAACATTGAGCACTACAGGAAGTCTCTGAAAACAAAGGAGAAAGAACTTAGAAGGAAACAGCAAAGACTTGAGATGACAGCTGCAATGTCACACTTCCTTCACGGGGTGGTAACATCAGAGGTGCAACGATACTATTTCCTCAAATGGTTGGAAATCGATTTGGACAACCTGTCCCTGCATCAGCTATCAGGTTTGCGGGATCAGTACAAAGACCTATGCCAGAAATCTCCCCAGGAAAAGGAAAGAATTGCAGAGATTGACAAGCAAATCTCTGATTGTTCTTTAGGGCTGGAACACTTTTTTCGTGAGTGTGGGCAGTTATATGAATATACATGCTATCTGCCAGAATACAGCCATCAAAGAAAAATCATGGAACATCTCCCCGCATTGTGTGCTCAGATGCTATTGGATGGTTTCCCAGTTGAGCTTGTTGATGGAGATGCATCAAACATCCCGATGAAATGGATCACTGATGTACTTACTGAACTTCACTATATTATGCATTCCAACAGTAAGATCAAGATCATTACGATCATAGGAGCTGAAAACACAGGGAAATCAACTCTCCTCAAGACCATGTTTGGTGTCAGGTTTGCTGTTAGCAGAGGAAGACGCACCAGAGGTGCTTTCATCCAACTAATCAATATCAACAAAGAAGTCAGGAAGGAATTAGGGTGTGACTGCATCATGATCATTGACACCGAAGGACTAAAACCACATCAGCTGGCCCAAGAGGACGACAGTCATGAACGTGACAAGGAAGTAGCAAACCTTGCTGTGGGACTCAGTGATGCCACAATCGTCAATATTTCCAAGGACAACTCCAGAGAGATTAAGCACATCTTAGAGATTGTGCTTCATGCATTCATTAGATTGAAGGATGTGGGCAAGAAGCCACTGTGTCATTTTGTACATACAAATATGTCCGACATGCCTACTCATGAACGAAAGAAGAGAGATAAACAGTTGATGGAACAGCTGAATGAAATGATCCTGTCGGACGCTAGGATGAAGAAGGACAACATCACTAAGATCTCAGATGTGATGGAGTATGATCCAGACACTTGCAGCTGGTACATTCCTCAGCTTTGGCATGGGACTCCACCTATGGCTCCATTCACTGTTGACTACAGTGAGACTGTGCATGCCTTCAAAAAGAGATTGATAGGAGACTTAAAAAGATGCCGGGAAAGAGGTGATCTGACACATTTAAT
This sequence comes from Rondeletia loricata, assembly GCA_900302605.1. Lineage (NCBI taxonomy): Eukaryota > Metazoa > Chordata > Actinopteri > Beryciformes > Rondeletiidae > Rondeletia > Rondeletia loricata. The sequence goes on from OMLI01052026.1 coordinate 12,489, forward strand.
CAGGAGTATAGAAAGCATTTGGAAGGCTTCATGAGAAATGTAGATTCAATTAATCTGAAGAAAATGCAGAAATTGATGTCCAGGCATCAAAATATTGTACAAATTAAGATGTAGCTAGAATTACACAAGTGAAGCAGAATAATTGCATAACAAGGGCAGGTTTCGGTTTTATTTTGTTTTCAAACTGAAAACCAGTGGATCGTGATATGGAAAAAAGAAGAAGAAGAAAATAGGGCAGTTTTTACATTGAACTCAGTCCAGTCAGCCACTGCTGTCTCTATACTGCTTCTTGCCTCTGTTCTTTTACAAATTTTGCCTTTCTATGTTTGTAATATGTGTATCTAAAGTCCTACAGTGTTAGATAACATTTTGAATAATGAGTTACATTTAAATGCAAAATGTAAGGTAACAATGTCTTTCTTGACCAATGATGTGGAAGACATTGAAAGCATTGTGTCTGTAATCAGCTATATCATTTGTATGATATATTTGTCCTTCACTTTGAATAGGCATTGCAGTTGTATGATTTCACTGCTCATTCTTTTTGTCGTATCAAGTGTGTGCATTTTCATGTAATAATAATAAGGAAATAACTTTCATAATTTCTCTTATTCATTTTATTATTTACAATGTGGTTTTATTAAAGTCACACTGAAATTAAAAATGACTTTTTCTCCTTTTTAGCTCATTCTAACTGTCATACACCTATTTGACAATTTATGCCCCAAAAATGACAATTTTATTTTATTGTATTTTTATATCAAAATGTCATTACTTCCTGGAAAAAGGAACATCTTAAGTGATGACTTCATCGTGTACCAGGAGGCAACATAAAAATTCCAACCAATAAAACCATCACAGATTTTTGAACAATCCTGCTCCTCCGCCCCTCCCATCAAATAAAACTGCCTTTCTCTCCCTAACTGATATCCCATTG
>OMLI01052041.1:0-17916 GCA_900302605.1 Rondeletia loricata
ATGCTCATGGACTCTGACGCGGAGACGCTAGGATTCTGTGTTTAGACGCCACTGCGCATGCTCAGCAGAGTCAGGTTACATGCTCACGGCCCCGTCTGATTTCAATTTCTCAGCGTCTCAGTGGCGCATGCGCAGTGGCATGTAAACACGGAATCTAAACATGTTTATTTCTTGGTTTGTGAGCACTATTAGAGAAAACCACCTAGCCAGGGTAGTTCGTATGCGCTTACTTGTGTTGGACATAACAAAGACACAGCTATGGGAGCTGCGAAACACTCGTTTGGAATACAATGGATCTCAATGACTGGCCAACTGCCAAATTTCGGAACGCCGGTACACCGCGAGAGAGGGTGAGTTGAACACAAATCATGGCTGATTTACATCTCGACATAGACCATGTCAACAATTAACCCGGGGTCTTAGCAGACCGGCCAATTCCTTTAATGCCCCTTTAAGAAAACACAATGGTACCCATACACTCAAAGATAGAAGCTTACCAAAAATACACAACAATGCCATGTAACTACATATAACTATGATCCATCACAAACAAACAAACACGCAAACGCATGGGAAAAGACACACATACACACAAACTCTTACCATCTGCGGTGCTGACGTAGAACATAAGTCCCTCCTGTGGGCCCATCTTGAGAGGTGCTCCCTTCCAGCTGAACATGTCCAGAGCACTCTCATCTCCACTCACCGATGCTCGGGCCAGCATCGCCACATCTCTGGAAGTCAGCAACACAGTAGATTGGCATTTAAATACAGATGGCATAGCAATATCTCAGCGTTTGAAAAATATAAAATAAGTGTTGTACTTTGTATAAAAAAATACTAAAGAAGTTGTAAAGTGATATGTTAATGCATGCATACTGTGAAATGAACACACTATCTCATTGTCAAGGGCTTAAACAGAAGAATAGCCAACTGTGAGAGTTGCATCCTGGTTACTTACTCTCCAGGTGGGGCAGGTCTGAAGATGCAGCAAGTTAAGATTTTGTTGTATTCATGCTTCACTAGATGGTTTCCTTGGAGTCTCCCTCTGGCATCTAGCTTCCATACTGCTAGCACTCCCATCTGTGTCATTAAATAATCACACTAAGTTCATACTGTATGACAAGCAGGTAAAACCAATGGGAAGTTTGTAACGATTTCCAGATTGCATGCTCGTGTTCAGTGGGTCCAGTTCATGCCTGGGTTACCCTGCTAGGAGCCCCAGGGCTAATACAGGCATGGTCCAGGTATTCCTAGACTGTGTGCACATGTTTATCATGCATGCTAATCAGGCTCACCAACATATCCACAGGTTATGAATGCCTCTTAGTATTTGTATGCACATTTAACATGTGCACATGTGCCGGAGTGTCTGTGCATACAGTTACTGCAACTCACTCACTTGATCCCCAGTGACCAAGCGGCTGCCAGAGCTGCTCCACTCCAGCAGTGTAATGAAGGCTGTATGTGTGTTGGGCAGGACTGTTTGATCTCCAGAGGGGTGTGTCAGCAGCAGCACCTCTCCAGTCTCCCAGCCCAGTGCCAGCACTGGCTTGATGGGGTGCCAGCGCAGCACTGTGGGCTGGTAAGGACGGTCCACATGGCAGATCTCCACAAACTCCCCCTGCAAGATGATGGGAAGGATTTTAGTGAAGCAAGCTCTGTTAGATATACTGTGGTTGATAATATTCACACACATTGTTCACTGAACATGTAAAAATAGGAGAGTAATCACAGCGTGCAGATCACACATTGATTCTGACAATAAAAAGGCAAGGTTTTACATGCATATCTACATTGGAACCAACTCTTTGATCACATATTAACAGGCCAAGTTTACACAGGAACATCGCCACGCCAGTATACTTTCTTGCTGTTATCAGTATGCATTTGCAAAGCTTGAACAGTTGGTTGTTGGGCGGGTTTACCTGCTGAAGGTAGAGGTCTACATTGCCTCCAGCGGTGGGGCTGCTGGAGGCCACAGCGAGGACAGGCAGAGTAGAGTGCCATGCCACCTGAGAGGGCACGCCACTACATTCAGGGGCCTCAATGCGGTGGTCAAAATACACCGCCATGTCCCCAGTAATCTGTTCTAGATGAGTGAGGAGGAACATGAGGAATAAGAGCTAGGTGGAACCTCCTATATTATAATTATTCATTAATCAGAATATTTATTACTTTTACATTTACCTACCTACTGACAGGTGTGTATATATATATATATATATATGTTTATATGCACAGTGCCTAAAACCCTCTACAATCTCTGTAAAACACGACTTCAACTGACTTCTTGCTTTTACAGAACGGCACTAACACACTTTGTATTTGTTGTGCAGGTTGGTGCCTAACCAGATATTTATGCCAGCTAATTATCTATCTGGCTAATTCATGTTATGCAAGTTAGCTAATTCACTAACTCTCGCTGGCAGGCTAGATAGCATCCAACGTTTGAAAATGTGCAATTAAACTTTATCTGTAACTTCGTTCATTAGTTGAAGTTAGCTATAACTTAGCTATGGCTCATGATGATAGTTAGCAGCAGTGGCTAACACTGACGTTAGGTAACTTTAAGCAGCTAGCTAACTAGCTAAGGCTCTCTAATCCACTGATGTTATGGATGGCATTTTCCTAATGGCTAGCGAGCTAAGCTAACGTTAGTTAGCTAAAGCTAGCATTCACTGCTAGCCTGCACTGCCATGGGACAGAGACGAACCGGTTTGTACATTGAACATGTCCGTTCAGTTACCTGAAGACCTACCTCACTGTCACCGTCTTATAGTTGCTAAAACTTAAAACAGAATAAAACATCGACCAAGTCCAGTGTCGTGTTATCTCTAGCCTCCCTTGTAAAGCGTCTCTTCCAGTTGCCCCTGACAACAACCTCGAAGGAGGAGTTACGGAAAACGCCGAATATTATACGAATATGTTCGACAGTAGGCAATAGCAAAGGTGCTGTAATATAGATAAATATAGGGTCTAAATCAGCAGCATATAATTATATAAACACAGTGCACACTGAAGCAGAGTTTCATTTGACCATTTAAAAAATGATCAGAAAATTACTTTGACCTATTCAATCGTTAAATTATATTGGCAAACTTTTATTTCAATCTTGACAAGTTTTCAGTCAGCGCACACCATTATACTATCATTATGATGCAGCAATAATTTCTGACTAATATGATACTTTCCCAAGAACGATGATCATTTATTATTATATTGTTGTCATTTGATTACAATCTCCTACTTTTTTATTTGAGAAAAACTGTTCACTGATGCTGTGGAGGTTGGGACCGCTGTTGCTGTCCTAGGACAGAATCCCAACACAACCTCCTCTCCTCTGGACTATATACTCTCAGCCTTGCTACTGTCTCAATAAAGAAATCAATACTCAGGGGAAAGGAATCCATTAAAAACTTCTTTTAAAAAATATAACAAAACTAAGAAACAGTGCTCTTCCTACATGACTGAAAAAGTATTGTCATACTAAAATGTTCATTAGACACAAATCAGTAATCAGAGCAGATATTAGTACTTCATAATCCAATTTACTTTACAGTGTGGCCTAATCCTAATGAAAAACATAAACTGCCATGTATCTTCCAAATTATTTAATTGTTTGGGAACAGACATAAGAGAACACATCTATGTTCCATTTATATCGCGTGGGGAAGGATGACTAGTATTTTTATTGTGTGTGTATGCATGTGAATATTCACAGGATGTCCTTTGTAAACAAACATCCACAGTACAGAGAGATGTTCCCGTACAGGAAAGAGGTTGAAAAGGACATCCTCATAACATAAATTTTATTTTTGGACAATAACGGCATCCTCTTCTCCAGTTTGTAAGTGTTTCATCTGGTAGATAAGTTACATCAAGATATGGGCATCTACACATATTTAAGAAACACATGCACAGGCAAACTTGTGCACAGACATGTGCCCTCTTTTCCTCTGGTTGGGTGTGTGTTCCAGGATATGTAATAAGTCGGGCAGCACCTGCAGCAGGCAGTTCTTAAGCTGGAAGGACATCCTTCAGTGTCCAGGATCATCCACATCCGCCAGCCCCTCTGCCAGCGAACATCCGGTGGAGTGGCACACATTATTTCCTCCACCCTCAGTCCCCAGGCTCTGTGAGGACCCGTGCATAGACTGATGTCCATTCAAGTCCAGTCGACTGAATCTCTTTTCATATGTGATTACTGATGCTGTGATCATGACTGCAGGTCCAGTGCTTGTGGATCTAGCTGTTTCTTCAGGCTCTTATCCAGCAGCACCAGACTCTGGACAGCCAGACTCCTGCAATCTTCATCAGGGTCCCCTTCAGCCACATCTGTGAATAATACAACAAAAAAGATTATTAGCAGTTTTCTGTAGTGGTAATAGACTGCAACTTTCAAGTAAGCCATGATTAAAAAGCAAAAACAAATGTCAAATTCTGAGCTGACTTGTATTCTGGGCATTTTCTTTGCATGTTTTACAATCCTAGCTGGAAAGCAACACAAACATGTGTCCATGGCACTCAATGTCATTCAACTCCGTGCTTTTGCAATGTGAAACTATGTGATTTCTATCCTCGGAGGGTTAAAAAAAAAAAATCCAACTGATGATGAGCCAATCACGTCATGGACAGTCTGTGCAGTACAGGACATCCTGGATCCTCATCTAATTCCCAGAAACGTTCAGTCCAGCTGTGCATATGTGCACCTGTATGTATGTATGTGTTTGTGTGCATGCGTTTCACTGAAGGGACATCCCTGACGGACGCACATTATGCAGGTGCAACCTCAGGCCTAAGCACACTTAGAGGACACATGTGATTTTGGATGAATATTTTATTAGTAATACAAACTATGGTTATCACCCCTCACTCCTGTGTAATCCCTAAATTAAACGTTAATGTATGAAATTGTCCCAGTAATAACAGAACTGAAATACACTGCCTGATTTTCCGCTCATAAAGAGAGACTATCAAGGTTTTTCAACAGCCCTTAAAATCTGAATAGTTCATGTGACTGAGTCCCATGAAGAAGAAGAAGGTTCAGACATATTTCAGACTTTTTCACCACCAATGTTTTGTTACCTGCCAGCCAAGTTCTGGTCTCAAACAGCTGATCACCGAGCTCCACCAGCAGGTTGTGACTGGGCACGCTCAGAAACACAGAGCAGACAGCGAAAAGGACGCCTCGTCTCACCATCCTTTAACAGACAGATTTCAGGTTACAGTTTAGACTGAGCTGAGATGGCAAAACATCCTGTAATGACCCTATAGTCTATTTAGGCCTACTATTATGTATGTGTGTGTGTGTTCATTTGCAGCATCATTCATGCTTCATGCTGGTTCTGAGTTAGCTAAGAGAAGAACATGTTGCTGATAAAAAGCTTTCACAAGACAAAACTATTCTACTAGCGAGAACCTACAGTATCCCTGAAGACCACAAAAATGTTCGTCAGACTCTCCCCACACATTTTAATGCAGTTTGCTGCATCAAAAAGATGTGTACTGTACTTACTGGTCAACATGGTAGCGTACTGCCCACACAAAGTCCAGCAGAGCACGACCCATTTGCGTGGCTACCTGCAAGAAAAGAGATCAGGAAACACAACTCAAACAAGTTCAGATGTCAAAGAATACACCTTAGAATGGGTGCAAGGTCCAACGGATACTGAATTTATAAAACAAGAGATAGAGGTGGTTTTATGAGGACGAGTGGATGGGACTTGACAGAACTTGAGGCCTACCGGCGCGTTGACAGCTAGATGCGTGAGGAGGCCCAAGGTGTGGATCAGCCTGCCCAGTACCAGGTGGTCGCTGCCCAACAGGTCAAAGGTCACCTGAGGCCTAGCAGACAAGCACTGCATTTCAGTGATGGAAGAATGGTATTGTAAACTGGAACATAAAAACGATGTTGCAAAAGGGTTAAGTCTATATGTCTAACACACTAACCTGTCATAGTTCCTGAGCAGAGGGAAAAAGAAGTGGCCAGCAACAGGGGCGTAACGGTTTGGGGTGACTTTGGCTGGAGGTTGCGTGGCACCCTATAGCAACAAGAGAAATGACTGAGGAGGAATGACTGAGATGAAAATGACTAACTAACCATTAGACAAAATCTCATTTTTTGTGTAGCCACAGGCAACTTGTACCTTACTGAGGCGCTTGGTCTTGCTTTGAATGCGCCTCTCTACTACTTGTCGCCAGTGAACAGGGTTGTCACCAGGGTATGGGGTCAAATCAGTTGTGGGAGCAATGCCCTTTGATGGATCTCCCTTGTCAGTGATTGGTTGAGAGAGCTCCTGGGCTGACATAGCAAGGACCTGATATACCAAAACAGTTTCATAGTTACACTGCTTGAAGCAATTACTAAATCAATCAACAAAAACAGCTGTAGGAGGCACACAGCGCTGTTGTTTTCACCTCCAAGATATCCAGCCGTTGACGAAGACTGTAGTTCAAGGAGTAAAACTCTGTGGTCAAATACTGTGTCACCTGCCAGAGAAAGCAAGGAGAAATATTTTGATTGTAAAAAATACAGGTAATGGATTTTTCAGGAGGTTAAATACTACGATAAAGCTATTTGGTAATGAATTCAACTTTTGACAGGAGGACAACAGTGCTAAGACTGAGGTGGAAGACCTTACAGGGATAGAGTCAGTGACGGTGAGGGCCACCATAGTAGCCTGTCTGAGAGTCAGGAAGCCAACTATGTTGTATTTATCTTCCATGTGAAGAAACACCTTGGTCAGCTGGACACTGATCTGAAAATGGTAAACATAACATAGGTGCATTAAGTGACTGGAAAGTGAAACGTGATCTAAAACTACTAGTTTTCTGATAAATTGTGTATTGTCAGTATTAAGTCATTCAACAGCAAGCGTTCAAACTGCTGTACTAGTGTTAGGTATCTAGGACCAATACCTTTTGGACCTGTATCAGTTTCATGATATTGATTTTAAAGAATCTAAAAGATATCCAAAGGCATCTACAATTTTTTTAATGTTTGAGTGTTTCAATGAGATATCACATTTTCTTCTTACTTATGGGCTGTTTCTATTGGGGAAACCAAATCAGTATGGTCTGACTGTATTTAAAAAAACTAATGATAAGAGCTGATGTTACAGATAAAGTAACTTACTGTAGTGCCTTATGAAATGTAGCTTCAGTATCATTTTAGAACTGGCATACATTTGACGTATTGGAATTGGTAACGAAAAATAACATGCCAGACCCGAGACTGCCCACAGGCATAATACTTTCCGGACATCAAATGGTTCTGAAAGACTCCGCTGTGTGTTGCTGTCATACCTCTCTGGTTGTAGAGACGTTCTTCCTCACCAAACCCTCAGCAGCTCTCAGACTGAGCTCCACACGCACCGGGTCCTCAGAGGACATTAATGCTGGATGGGTTGACAGATAAAACAACAGTGGGTTTCATCAAATGAATGAGTGTATAAATAGGACTGCATCACGTGATCAATGAAGTCAATGAAATGAGATCTGTACAGCCATACCTTCCAGACATTCCCGGAGGTAGCGAGGTGGGGATGCTTGACTCATCTCCTGATCGGCAGACATGTCGTACGGGGTGAGCTCGTCATCGCTGGGCCGGGAAAAAACCTGGAGTTAAAGCTACACCCCTACAATACATTGAAAGGGTATTAGCGTTGCTGACTGCGTGACGGAGCTCATTCTTACCTATCCAGGTCAGAGTCCGGGTCCGTTTTTGGTGGCTGGGATACTGACTTATTTTGGGATGATATATCCTGAGTGGCCTCTTGAGGGGAATGAACTCTGCAGATGAGAAACAGACACACCATTAAACAAAATCAGTGCATCAATTAAGGTATACACCTAGTTTTGGGGGGAATTGGCCTGTTGGTCAACTTACCCATTAAGTGATGAGAACAGAAGATGCCAAAATCACCCATGTTTCCCCAGTAGATCATTCTCTGTGGTGCTCCATTTTGTGTCAATATTACCAATCTCCTACACATAACTGCCACACTTCACCGTATCATTTAAGATTACTTACCATTTAGCTTTAGAGCTGCTATGAATGATCATTAGCACGGCGCACCAGAGCGAATTATCTACCAGGGACACGTGGCTGATTTTGGTGTCTATGTTCTCATCACTTAACGGGTCAATTGACCAATGGGCCAATCTCCCAAAATGAAGTATTCCTTAAAGTTGGGACAGAAAGGAGCAAGGTACCATATACGTTTAATGAAAGAAACAGTTATATGGATGTTCAACACTGACCCATTTACAGGCTCAGGCTCTGGCTCATCAGTAAGGGGAGTCATCAGAGAAAGCAGCTCCTGAGTTTCCTCATCCTGCTCATACTATAAGACAGCACAACACAATACTCAGATGCAGGACTCATAACCTGCTGGCATATACATGAAAATACCAATGCATGCATAGTAATTTAAAATGTTCTTTGGGAAGGTTTTGGCATTTCCAGTGATGGATCAAATACTTTGAAGCCACTGTTCATTCGACAGCACTGCATCCTCTAAATTACACATTGACTGTACCTCAAATTTGAGCTTGGTCCCACTGATGTCCATGCGGGAGCTCAGGCACTCTCCCACCACCATGCCCATACGCCTGACACGCACCACACTGCTGTCCAGGTGGCTCTGCATGCCCCCCAACATGCACTGCAGCAGCTCTGAGAGAGGAGAAGCAGAACGGTGGATGGACTGACCAGAGAGAGAAGAGCTGAAAGCATCAGTCTATACAATCCATCCATTTATATGATCACCATGTTGCTGTGCTGGGTAATTTCCATGTCCATAAGGGCCTTAAACTCCATTGAGTAATTTTAAAATGACAAGGTTGTCAGCCTGAAACAGACGGACATTTTGGAGATACAAAGTTTTCAATAGCAATGATATGCAACAAAAGGATTACAGGCCTAAATGTGAATACCATCGTAGACTAGAGTGTGTTAGATCATGGTTGTGGAGTCTTGATCATTTATATCGTGGCTGTTTATATTGATGTTTTGAGTGAGTTGAGGCAGAAGTGTTGAGCATTGTACCCGAGCGCAGCTCCTGTAGCTCAGAGTCATTCAGCAGTCCTACACACAGCAGTAAGGCCTTGCTGACATACAGCTGCTGCTCTAGAGGTGTGTGTCTCACTGCACTGGGGTTGGCCCAGGCCTGGCACAGTGACCGCAAGACCTGAGAACACACACACACACACACACACACAACTGCATGTCAAAACCATCAACGTGTATAACGGGATATGATTAGACTGCTAAACACACCCTGAGTGCCCACCTGGATGACCAGTGGTCTTCGCTCCCTGTCTGCTGCAAGGTAACCCATGAGAATTCTCAAGACGCGAGTCTGGGGGGGGGAAATGTAACACAAAGTCAAACAAATGCTTCACCACATATGATATACTGACAGGCTATGAGTCACCTTCTCACCTCATACTTGTATTGGAGCAATAGCAGTTTATGAGTGATGACAAACTGGGCCTTTTTATTCTTCAACACTAGATTCCCTATGATCCTGCCCAGGGCATCGGGCCTGGAAAGAGAGAGGAGAGAGACTGGCATCTACACAGGCAGGCAGGCAGGAAACAGACAGCTAGAGACCAGACAGACTGACAGCTGTGTAAGTGCACACAACTGTCCAATCCATACAGCCTAACTGAAGATGCTATACATTCTTAGAGGCGCTCAGTCTAAGACATTAACACCGTACCCACTGACAGCCTGCACCAGCCCAGTGAGCACGCTCTCCAGCCATCGCTCCGGAACGTTCTCCAGCAGCTTCCAGCAAACCCTCTGCCACACCATGTCTGAACGTGTGCAGACGGAGAGCCGAGGAGCCAGCACCGCCAGCACCGACCCTGTACAGGCAGAAAACAGACACAGGAGGATGTGAGGCCGCAGAGTCGTGGCCTTAAGGAGCTCTGTGTGAACACTGACCCCGCGTTCACACTGACCCCGCGTGCACACTGACCCCGCGTTCACACTACAAGCAACAAGTAACCGGAAGTCCAGTTATTTCCTATAGAACAGCTGCTCCAAATGTAATTCAACTCACCACTATGCCCCTGAATACACACTTTTCCAAGTGTCTGAGCCACAAAGATCAAGGAACAGTCTTTCCCATCTGTTAAAAAGCAACAAGTGACGCAAATACACAGGATCAGAAACGACACCTTTGATAGCACAACAATGAATCTTGATATGAGCAACATGCCTCTTGAAATCCGTCATTATTGCAAAGATGCTCCCTCACCTTTGAGTGCTTGGCAGGTCCTCTCCAGGGCGGTGAGCATCGCTGCGGCCAGTAGTGGGTAGTACTGCTGAGGAAGAAAAAGGGGCTTGTTGTTGGGATGCAACCTGTTGGCGGTGAGGTCCGGTAGGGCCACCAAACGCCCCAGCAGGGTCTCTCGGAGCTGGGGGGAGTCGGGAGGACCCGCCTCCAGACAGTAGGACCATAGCAGGTCAGCGAGACGACCGCTCTGAAGGAATGTCTCAATGAGGTTGACCAAGTGGTCCAGACTTGCACTGGGTCTGCAGTGGAGACAATGACGGAGACAATGACAGAGCATGGACAAAAAGACAAACAAGACAGAATGGTGGTTTTCCCAGCATGCTCCTTATCCCTCTTCCGACAGCACCCACCTCAGTGTTCCTATCCCCTCCATCAACACCGGCAGAGCCTGGTCTGGAGGACCTCGGAGGAACAGGCCGTCCCAGAAGTCTGTGCGCTGGGCTGCTGTGAGGAGCCGCAGCCAATCAGCATTGATGCTGCTGATGAGAAACTGAAGGGTGCGGGTGTAGTGGGCTTTCCTGAACTCCGCCCGCTGGGCTGACGTGGTTGCACTGTCTGGTCCTTCGTCCAGGAAAGAGTGGAGCGTTTGAAAGGCGGTGATGATTTCTTTGTTATCCGCGGAAGTAGTGAGGGTCCGGACACATCGACCCACCGCGGCACGAGCCTCAGTCATGGATGTATTGGCCTCAGTATTTGGGCTGAGGGACTCCATTGTCTCAGTTAACTTACAACCCGAGACAAGAAAATTAATCCTAACGTCCCGTCTCGCTTGCGTGTTTCTTTGTGTGTTCCATCAAAATATGTCCGTCGTAAGCGAGAAAACACAAGAAGTGTTCCGGGTAGCGATGTGCAGTAGCGTATCACACTGGGAGTGAATCTGCTGGGACATTTAGGCTTTTTACAGCTCAAATTAAACTGAAACAACAATACGTCAACATTACGGACTGTAGACTCGCCTTGGTGGAAAGACTGTGTCCCCTTTCCTCTCCTCTCTTTCCTTTCTCTTCTGAAAAGGGATGATGGCAGTTTATTACTTTTTAATTCTGTAAATGTTGCTCTAACTTGGTCCAGGTAAAGTCTGTGTGGCATTCAAGAAGCCAACGTTTCTACTTAACACTTCCGCAGTAATTTTATTTCAGAAGTCCTGTCCAATTACTCTTGATCTGTTTCATGAGTTACATTCATCACACGATTTGGCATTTGAAAAACAAATCTTTATTATTGCACACGCATGGATTCCCTTGTAAACACTTAAATTGTGCATGTTTTACATCAGAAATTCTCTTCCATCCATTGCGTTTCAGTTTCTTTTCACCCGGAGTGAGTCAAATATCTTTTCCACTTCATCACCCATCCTCGGGAAGGCTTGCCTATACCACTGAGCGGTTGCCAGCACACTGTCCATGTCCACCCCTGCCACAGGGGCCACTGGTATATCAGCCACCAGCATGGCCACCATCAAGGGACAAATGGGCCCCACCCCTGCTAAGACATCTAAGGGTAGCTGAGGTGAAGCTGGCACCAGGTTCAAACGTGGCCCCTGATACAGGTTTATGATCTGGTAGTTGTGGACGTTGACATTCTGTTGTTGTGTATATGTGTAGAAGTTATAGATAGGGTTCTGTCTCCTACAGGGTACAGGGCTTTGCTGAGGGTTCCTGCAGTACATGTCCTAAACCCACAGGGGGTGCTGGTTGGTTGGACACTGAGGGACCCAGTGGTATGGGCTGGGTCCTCTGGAGTTCAACAGGGTAGAGGCAACTACAGTCCTTGCACATGGTGGGAAACAAAGAAACATGACACTTTTGTAATCAAAGCATAGACCAAATGTAGCTGGTTTCTTCATATTTTTCAAAAACATGTATTTTAGTAAATATGGTTTTTGGTTGAATTTGAATATAATCTCACACGCCTCCATAAATGAGTTTGCCTGCTCAGTAGAGGCATTAACTATACAAGATGTGCCAAATCAAATGCTACAAACCTCAGTGACTGGATGGGGGGGTACCAATCCAGACCAGGTGGGGTTGTGATGATGCAGTCATTTCAGCTAATCTGAAACAGTTTGAAAAATTTTGGAAAATATAAATCAAGCTCAAATTAAATTTCTGACCGTGGCTTGATCAAATACCTGTATCAAAATAGGGAAAATGTACCTTGACCTCTTTGGAGCATCAGTTTTAATTTGCAGTGACTTACCATCTGGGCTCTGACTTATCACAGTGAAAGACGTGTTAACACCGGGGGTTTGCTCTGGTCAAATCAGAGAGATAAGAGTAGTATGGCAAAAGTGCAAGCCTGAAAACACTGAATTTAGTGCTGAAGTAGCCGACTCAAAGTATACTGCATTTTGTTTTTCCCCATGGCAACCAAATATAATTTTCTCTGGTTCCAAGATATGTAAATGTATATTTCACATGTGGTGCAATGGAAGATATAATCAAATAAAGAGGCAGCCAAACATAGGGTCATTTTATTCATTTATTTCCCTAATCTTACTTTCACTGTGTTCCTTTAAATTTTGTTTTCTTTGTACAATGACTTGAAATCATAGTTCCCCAGTAACAATTAGGATTACATCTTTTGGGGATCTTCAAAAATAATATACAGCTGTAACCAATACTGTTATAATTTATACATTTATCTTTGAAAATAAGAATAAACTTAAGTTTTACAATTTCTGTTTTCTACAATATTCTCTTTTTATCTTCCCATGTCACATAATGGCAAGCCATGCACTACTCCAGTAGTGATGTTTGTGCCTTGAGCAAACTTTCTCTGGACACTGGAAGTGAGTGAGAGAAAGAAAGAAAAAAGTTCACAAAAATGACAATTCATATTTACACAATTTAGGTTTCATAATTATAATTTAACAAACTGACAGTCACATGGTCAGTGCTTTCCCCAGGGCTCATCAGGTTAGTTTAGAGGCAAAGTTTGACACAGAGGCACAGTGTTCAGACTAGCAGGCCAGTTTTCCAGGGCAAACTCTTGAAAAGTTGCTTTCTATTTTATTAAGTGAGGAAAGCTTTGGGGACAACTTGATAAGATAGACTGGTCAGTTAAAGGTCAAACATCTGTCTTTGGTTATTTTGAAAGCAGGGGTTAAAATGAATAAATTGGAACTGGTTAAAGTGCATTAGAGAATCCCACTTAATCAAGTTTAGCCCTGCTAAAAGGGAATGTTTTGACAGGTCTGTGGTCTCAGTAACCGTCTAGTCCTTCAAGTAGCGGTCATGTTAGTTCTCAAACTATCCATCAGAGCCAGACACTGAAATCTGAGAGGAGGGTAGGATATCTGTAGTATAGCCTGCTGTGGCCAGGTTTAAATGGTGATGTGTCATACCGTTTCCTCTTTGTAATACATAAATGGTCACTGGGCTGTACTGTAAATAATTCACTGATAAGTATTATGTCTGTTGGAGGGGAGGGGAAACCTCCAATCACACTAAAAGGCAGAAAGTTGTACTCGGCACGCCTGAATATGAGGCTTTAGTCATTTGATGGCATTACGAGGTCTCACAACCCAACAGGTACAACTCCACTGATGTATATAGTATATGGACTTGTCAGTCAAAAGATTTGTCAAACTACTGAATCAGTGATGTACAATAAAAATGAGTGGTTCCATGCAGTACCTGACTCCAGCTGGGAAGACAACAGAGGACATTGCAGACTCTGCCATATCTAAAATCACAATGCCCTTCAAGAGGTCACGGCAACATCAGCATTATGGAAGAGTGCAACGACCTCGCCAAACAATCAGCCGCGTCGAGCCGGTCTGACTCGGGCTTTTGTACACGATATAACTTTGCTATACACATTTCTCTCAATTCAATAAATTCTCCTTCAAAAGAACATTTCCACAGAATCAATCGCTGTGAATTATATTATATATATCTCCTTGTGAATTTAAAAAATACCCAAAAAACAATGTACAAACTTATTTTCAGCAGAAGTGAAATAGAACCATTACTCAAAAGAGTGTGTTGTCATCGTTGTGTCAAATGATGAATAAATATCTGCATGTGATTTAAACAAGAGAAACCAACAGGTACTGTACACGCTACATGCTAGAGAAGAATACAGGCAAACGTTTCTCAGCATAAGACAAGAAAAAGAACACTTTCCTTTTTTTTATGACTATAAAAATACCTAGAATCTAGAAGGAGGGTAGAAAAAACTTTACATGTACAAGTCATTTACATCCAAGGCCATTTCCCATGGAGTGGCAGGTGAAGAAGAGCAGTGAGATAGACTTGGAGGTGAACAGGGTGAAAAATACAGTTATTTTTCTGAGCATACTGTATTGGTGCAGAACGCCATGCTGTTTGTTTTCATCCTCTTCAGAAGAGGACCAATCTCCCAGCTGCCTCTCAACAAGAGCGAGCAACTATAAATCCGTTAAGATGCCTGGTATTTCAATCAGACATGAACGTCCAAATGTCTAAGATGTCCCCAAAAGTATTGAGACATGGCTGGGCAGCACTGGTGCGTACAGTATCAGTCTACCATGAGTCCTTACGTCCTCTTGCTGTACTCCAGAACGACAGCGAAAAAGTCAATGTTGCTTCAGCAGAAAAAAAAAAAAAAGATGTCCACTGTTCTTTCTAAATGTTATTACTACCTAAAACAATATCTTTCTTCAGATCAGGTCTAGAATTAAAAAAGATGAAACTGGCCGACTGAAACTCCCTTAAGCCAGCAAACGAGCTCCTGATGGCTGAGAAAAAAGTGGTGAAAATATATACAGTATATATGTGAAAATTCAGTAAAATACTCCGATGCTACATGGCATTCTGATTAGTGTGATGCTTTTTTTCCTCATGTTGAAATGTGAGTGAGATGTCTGCAGCAAGTCCCATACTCAATCATTTTCATATTCATCTGGGCTTCAAAGTATCCAATTAAGGATTTCATCCCTTCACAATAAACCTTTTTTTTCTTCCATTGACAAAAACATTTTTGAAATCAAAACAACAACAAAAAGTGCAAAGTACAACCGTTTGTTACTTCATATACAACATGTCAAATATCAGCATTTTTCAGTCTCAATAACATTTTCACGGACAATGATTCAATAGTCCAGCAAAAATGGTTGGTAACCTGGATCAGTTTGCTCCCGATCAATTTCACTCAGCAAGAGAACACTGGGATCAGGTGGGCCGTACAAACCCCAAAACACTACATTTCCCAGAACACTCATCAGGTTCCCTTTAAGGTGAATTCAAATGTTTGTAGTGTGTACAAAGTGTAATTGTCAGTATAAACATATTTTTGTTGTTGTCAGTTGCAGTTTGAAGTCTGTATTTCCTAGGACAAGTCTGAGTTACATTTGATCAAATGTTGGTGCCAGAGGCGTTACTACTACCGATACTACTAATCCCCAGCGGGAGTGATGGGAAATGAAGTGCTTTTCCGCTGGAGGTTTCCAGCCCACCTGAGCTCTGGGATCCTGTTTCATTGTAAAAAATAAATGGAAATGCAGCAAATGATAAACCACCCAGTTCCTTCTCTCTGGACACCGAGGCGTTCATGAGTCATTCTTGTGACTCCGCCTTGAGTCACCAAGCTTTCTCTCAAAACCTTTAAGCAACACAGAGCACAAAGGGAATGTAAAACAGCGCACACGTTTGTGCACACACACACACGCACGCACACACAAAAACAAACCCTCCGGTCATTTCTCATCTTCGATCCCTAGAAATGTCCCTCACATGGGTTTCTGGGTTAACTGGAAAGATAGTCCAATCAGGTTTAAGGACAGGACACACTGTATATGTGACTGGTAGGCAGCACAGCAAGCTTTAAACAGACAAATTCACCAGAGCACTGGCTGCTACTCGTCCCTTGACCAGAGCTTCATACGGTTTAAACGCTTACTGTGGTTAACACACGATTCAGCCTGATTCAAGAGAACGCAGCCGACACGCCATTAAGGAAATTCCTCCCAGTAACATTGCACTGACTGAACTGAGGCTTAGTTGATATGTATAATCAATGAATACTTAGATCACCTTTGCTTTAAGGCTTTTAGGTATCATTGTCTGAATTTCATATCTCGACCGAACATTGACACTTTGTTTTTGGGAAGGGGCAGGGAGATTTCAACTCCTCGTGATATTGACCTCATGTACACATTCACACGTTCATACACTCAACAGGGGAAACTCAGGTCCCTCTAGCCAAATACATGGAAGTCACCAGAACCCAAGCGTATTCAGGAGGGCACACACATACACGCACAGATAAGCTCAGATTCATGGGACATCTAACTAAAAATAGCTTATTCTCCATTGACAGCCATGGACTTCTTATTAATCTGCAATTCTTCTTTCAGGGGAGTTGGATGAGTTGAGTTCTTTCCCACCAAAATGTTGCCAAAATAAGTTTATATCCTGTCTTAGTAGTTTATGTTTTGTTTGAGCCAAGCCTCACAGCCCACTGAGTCATTTTGAGTGTCCCTCTGGCTGCCTTGGTCAAGATGGTGTCTACTTGACCTCTAGGATGGAGGGGTTGGACTCCATGATGGCCACGATGATTTTGTCAATGTAGTCCTGGAGTCTGTAGTTGATCTCCTCCTGTTTGTGGATAGCCTCCATCAACTAGAAACAGACAAACAGGTGTCAGTGGAGATAACAGTGATAACAGAGTCACAGAACATCACTCACTGGATTTAAACTAAAGGTGAACTGATAATGGACATGTTCTAAGTCTGCCCTCCCACTCTCTAAGCTGACCTCTACACGAGACACAGAGTTGATCTCAGCTGCCAGAGAGTCAGAGAAGGGGGCAGACATCAGGTTCTTGGCTCCCTGGATGCTCAGGTTGATGATCTGGCCGTTCAACTCGTCATTCTGCTCCTTCAGGCTGCGGTTGTCCTAGGCAGGCGAAATCAGATGTCACATCACTTACAGTACAGTTCCTCGCCGTGTCTTTTACGGCACATCTGATTCTAGAAAATTCTTCCTGTCCCAAACAATATGGTTTGAGTGATGGCTTAAAGCATCGTTAAAGTTTGGTAGAGGTTTGGGGTGTGTAGTTACCTTGACATGATGTAACTCCAAATATTGGCGAGATATCTTCAATAGTTGCTCCGTAGCTTCAACCCTGATAATCCACTTTTTTTTCTTCTCTCTCCCCCATACACATGCATTGCACGGTGAAACAGGTCTCAAAGTCACACTTCTAGCACACAAACAAACGTGAACAAAGCGGATTCTGCCAATGTATAAAAGAACAAAACCCAATTCAGCATTTTTTTCATCTGTTTACAATGATTGGTAAAGGTACTATTTTCTTCATCCCCTATTCAGCCGGCTTCAGGAGTGGGTGTGGGCATTTGGACCAATCAGCAGGTCGTTTCTTACACGCGCAAACATACAAACACGGTGATTCAGTCCCGGAAGCAAACTACCGGATCATCTTTCTAATTCAAATAGTAAAATCAACACGAAGTTGACCTTTTTATTTCCCATTGTTCTTTTATACATTGGCAGAATCCGCTTTGTTCGCGTTCGTTTGTGTGCTAGAAGTGTGACTTTGAGACCTGTTTCTCCGTGCAATGCATGTGTATGGGGGAGATAATTTTTTTGGGGGGGATTAT
>OMLI01052072.1:0-13088 GCA_900302605.1 Rondeletia loricata
CGACTAACCTGCTCTGTGCAGCTTGACTTCGGGTTTCAACACGATATCGAGCAGCTTCCTCTGGCGGCAGATCTCTTGCTCTGACCGGTGAACTTTGTCTTCGTACTCCGCCACGGTTTTGTCAAACAGCCCGAAAATCTCCTCCGCAGCCGCCGTTAGCCGCTCGGTGAGCAGCGCTCTCAGCTCCGGGATTTCACCCGTTTCTTTTCTTTTCCTATATCCTATATAATAAATGATTTACTGTCTGTAACGTAACGGTTGTTTGAGTTGTATGTAGCCTTTGTTAATTAGCAGAAACGAATATTTGAATGACACACCTATAGGATCGATAAGAGAATCGATAGTGTCGGCGCCTATTGATTCTCGGGTTTTGAGCTATTTAGACCCGGTTCCCATATGGAACCGGGTATCGATCCCCATACCTACCACTGACTCATACATAATAGAGAGTAGTCTGTGTGTCTATGGCAGCTATAAACATTAAACCTTGACAGTTTGCATTTTAGACCGTTCTTTTTTTTGTCTTCACCAGTCATAATGTGGTGAAAAAGTTTCTCAAATGGCGCTGCAGTTACTTGGACAACAGCTCCTTAACATTGTTAGCAATTATCAATAAAACCAATGGGATACGCTTTAGAAACGTCTTCCTATCATGTGCCAAATGCCTCGCTAATAAAAAGCAACAGATTAAAATTCAAGATGTCAAGGTTGATTAATCATTCCATCAAACGACAGCCTAAATGTCAACACACACAACACCCAAGTCAAAACATAAGCATTGGTGGTCT
Organism: Rondeletia loricata; assembly: GCA_900302605.1. Taxonomy (NCBI): domain Eukaryota; kingdom Metazoa; phylum Chordata; class Actinopteri; order Beryciformes; family Rondeletiidae; genus Rondeletia; species Rondeletia loricata. Next base: position 789 of record OMLI01052072.1, read on the forward strand.
ATGTAGATTCATTTTGATCATCTGCAATGTGTTAGCATCATAATAGGCAAAGCTCATATCTACCATTGTAAAAACGTAAGTCTGTTTCTATTTTTGGACAACCAAAGACTATCTATAGCACCTTTTATGCATAAAAGAAACAAACAGGCCAAGATATTTGATCCTGCTGTCCTTTGTTCATCATGTCATTGCCGTTTCCATTCCCTAGTTTCTCACCATTTCAAAACACAAAACACAGAGCCCCTCTGCTTTTTCTTTACAAAGTAACTGGGAGTCTTGCATAAGCTTAACAGAACAGAAGAGACTCACACTTGTTTTCATTCTGACTAATGCACATCTGGACATAAAATGTGGCTGTGCACTACCGATTGATTAAAGCTCTTAATGTGTATTCATATGCATTAGTCCTGGTGCTAATAATCACGATTTAGCCTGAAATGTATTCATTCTCTTCATCGCTATTCACTAATAGCTTGATTAAAGGCTCTTTCTGTGTGCTAAGCCAGCAGAACATGCAACAAGAAAGGGTCTCAAAGAACCAAACACAGCGTGTCTAGGGATACCACTGCATCAATATAATATGACAGTAACTAAATTGCCAGATATAAAAGAGGGAATAGGATGTGGCGTTATCAGGGGCAGGAGTGGGGGTGCGGCAGCAATGGAAAGGCGGGAATCAGGTTATGGGTGTGAAGATGACAGATATCCAAGGAGGCATTTGGGTGGAGGAAATGTCAAGGAGAGACGTTGTTGACAAGCCTGAGATGGCAGGCCTGCCCGTTGGCCCACTAAGCAGCACATAAACACACAATTCAATTTCATGGCAGTTGTTTTAATGGGGCAGCATTTATTTAAAAAAAATACAAATAGAAATCATCACATTTGAGAAGTCACCTCTTGGAATAAACAACCCGTAACAGACTATTGCTCACTTCAAGTTGCAAGTCCCTCAGCGGCAACAGAATACTACAGTCTATGCCATTGGTTCCAATTGACTCCCTATTAAATTACTACCCTCCTACCGCAATTTCATCCTGTGCCTTAACTGTTGGTTATAAGATTTGCTTGGCAGCAGGAGCCTCACAGTGCTCACTGACTGTGTCATGTGTTCCACCAGAGGGACATTAAAATTGGACAATAAATATGCAAAATAAAAATGAATCTGGCAATTCAGCTGAAACTAGCCGTGTTGACACAACAAGACAGCACGTGACATATGCTAAGTCGGCCATTTATAAAGCAGCATCCTGAGAGTGGAGAGGATGCATATACATGGTTCATCTCCCATTGTCAAGCTCCTCGAGGCTTGCCTTAACACAGACCTCGGCTTTCATTTCCACAGAGCTTTTAAAAACATCAGACTTTCAGCTCCCACCCCCATCTCAAAATAAAGAACGATGGAATCCCCACTGGAAAGCACACTCCTTTCTCAAACGCTCCCAAATAAAAAGAAATGTTGGTTAGCGCCATAGCCTGTGTAAGGCCGAGGCAACATAAACTACTAGTCAAATCTTACCAGTTGTGGAAGGAATCCTGTTTATCACGCACCACAGGTAACCACACTGTCGAGAAGAACATCTTAAATAAAATGTGAATAAGGGAATGATTCAATTTCTGATCAATAATTGTAAGACCTTTTTTTTTTTATGTCCATGATTTAATTGTGATTTAATCATCTCGATAACACCAGTATTTAGAGTAAGTGATGATCCAAATAAAATATTCTACAGGAGTGTCATTGTAATCACTTGGGAATGCAGAATATGGCTGCCGTCTGTGACCAAAGATTAAGAGATGTCAATCTAATCACCCCAAAAAAATTCTGAGCACTGACAGATGTACAGTACCCATCAGTTATTTGCATGCTTGTCAAAGATGAACCCAAAATATATATATCAATGTATCGAGAAAGAGAGAGAGAGAGAGAGAGAGAGAGAGAGAGAGAGAGAAAGAGACGGGTGGAGGGCAATTCATGTAATGTTGATTTCGGTGAACCCGGATTCGCCTCTCGCCACCGGCCTGACCTCCTCTGACTCGGATGATCCTTGTTGCCATGGAGACTGGCAAAAAAGGTGTGGCACTCCTTTGTTTTTTTGTTTAGTTTTTTCTATATCTGAGGGATGAAAATGAATGTGGCCCTGGGATCAACATGCAGCCATATTGGCAAAAAATCTATAGATTTTCCTTCTGTCTCGTGTTGGTCCAGTAGGCTGCAACATATCAATCCATACCTGCACACACTCTAATCACCCCTGTTTGTGTGTGTGTGTGTGTGTGCTTGTGTGTGAGTGTGAGGAAGAGAAAAATGCTGCATTGAACAAAAGCTGCCCAGTGCGTTTGAACTGCTCCATTAAAACAATCTTTGTTTTTGATACCAAGAAAGAGAAAAAGAGCAAGCTGACTGAACACAGATTGGATGTCAGTCTAAGATGGAGGAGTTTTTGTTGTTTTGTTTTTCTTTAAATTCTGTTTCTCATTACTGTGCCGAGCGTGAAGCAGTGAGGGGAAAAACCGAACCAGAGCAACTGTGCCTGAGCCCAGGGGCCCCCAGGAGCCACGGGGGGGTCCCCACTTTGATGGAGGCCTGAGCATCATTAGAACAGATAGCAGGACGGGGTCAGAAACACACTGCTACCACCGCACTGCCTCTTCAAACTCTTTCACTAAGAAACACAGACGCTAGCGGGGTTTCCATCTCCAACTATTTCTATGCGACTTATGATACAGTATATCGAATTAGAAAAACGTCCTAAATATTGTAAACAATAAATGTTTATGCTCGCTTGAAGCGGAAAAGAAGAAATTACGCAATAAATAGCAATGGAAAGGCGTTTGTTGAATAAATAACGATGCAGGCTTGGTTCAGTCTCATTGCACAACAGTTGAAAAGTGGATTTGAATGTTCTGAAATGTTTGTAAAATATCTTTCCACCACGACCTCACAGAAATGTTATATTGTTGTTGTTTCTAACATGTGTAAGATTCTATCACGGTTGCATGGCCGTTCGTTGGTACATTAGAATATTAACTGCAGTGCATGTCTTTGTTTTTTTATTCTTTGGATGAAAATATTAAATATGACCAATAGTAGCTGACACTAAAGAACAATAACACCTTGCCCAAAACTAATCAATTCTTTATCATTCTTTATACTAATCGATCAAGACTCATTTCTGACATTCAGGAAGTCTATTTGTTCTCTTCAACCCAGCTGATGGAAACCTAATTCACATTTTATAGATAGATAGAGAGACAGACAGACAGACAGGGCAGACAGACAGACAGACAGACAGACAGACAGACAGACAGACAGACAGACAGACAGACAGACAGACAGACATTTCCATAACATTTCCACAAAAGTGCTGTCCAAAAGACGGGGTTAAAACGAAGACTACAAGAGCAGGACTTTGCGATATATAGCTGCGGTTAACAGAAAGCAGAAATTAATTATGTAACCCATTGGAGTTCGCTTTGAAAGTTCAATGTTCATAATTTTTTTTTAGACTTTTTAGAATTTTAGAATATTTGTTATCAGACACGAAATAAGCAACTGCCTCCAAATAAAACAAAATAATTTTCTAAATGTTCTCAGCAGAGGATAATTGTAATTTACTTGGGCTGTTCACCGTTTTGCATCTTCTTTGGACTCATTTTCACTCAGGGTGCCAATACTTCGAGGGTGCTGTAGATTTGCGTTTGTATGTGTATTTCTGTGTCACCTTGCAAATAGTTTCAGTATCCCAGGGCAGGATGGTCTGTAGATCGATGACCTCGCAGGAAACTCCCAGTTTCTCCTGAGCCATACTGGCAACCTCCCTCATCACATGGATCTGAATGGAAAACATCAAAGGAGGAACACCTTTAAGTATAATGAGGTAATGCAGTTTACAGTTAGGCTGGGATTTTATGTCTATCACATATGCAAACTTTTTTTTGTCTTTTTGTGCAACATTTGCATTTCAATTTTAATATAACAACACTGAAAGATGTCTCTGCAGGCGATGGACAGTACACATGTAAACTATCACATTACTTCCTGAGGCTGCAGACTGGCAACATTTCGGATTATAAAACAGGTACACTTCTGATTGGCTGATACACTTTCAAAGCCGTGGTAAATAAAAAACGCACACAAATAACAATGACAATAGGGTGCGGGGGTGGGGTCTTGTGGAGATAGCGCAAACCTCTGCGCGTGTTAAGCTCTCCCGGAAAAACTCCTCGCTGTCAGGTGAAAAGAAATGGCTGGCGACTCCACATGTATTGGAGGAGACACGTGGTAGTCTACACCCTCCGCGGCCGGCATGGGGGTCACGCAGAGCTTTATGTGGCCTCAGTTCACCTTTAGCGCTGCTCTCCAATACACACTCAAGGGCCAAAGGAAGCTCCAACAGATGAACCCAAAAAGCGTTTAAAACACGTCCTTTAAACACCACCACCCACACTGCAATGGGACCTGCCTACATCCGACTGTCCAATTATCCATTGGCTGAAATTTACATATATTGCGGTATAAGATATGTTATTTTAACTAGCGTGAGCTAGTTACCAAGTACACTGCACAAGTACTCTGATGCTGCATTCAACTCATATCTGATGTTCTGTAAATACGAACTGCCGACTGGGAAAACCTGTTCACATCAACCTGCTAGTGGTAATTACAAGTAGGATATGTGGGATTTTTTGTGGGGTGCATTATCTTCCACCTCGCATCACAAATTGCTGAAGTGTGTCAACACAAGCAGTAAACATGGCAGCGCATCCACCGATATCGGCAATCCAAGGTATTAAAAATACAATTTATCAGTTACATTCACACTAATACAATTAATCATACTTAAGAAAATAAATATATGCTGTAGTTTGTTTATGGTTGACTTTAAATTCATAAATACAAATTATTTTGGATGTGGGCGTTCCAACGAGTAAAACACGTACAGAACGCTTTCTAGCTGAAGCAACAAAATCCCATTCTTCTGCTTCTTCCAATATGACTTGAACGCAGCAGAAATCCGGCAGCCAGCACAATAAACAAGGAAGTGTGTGAGCAGCGCTAAAAACGTTTAAAATGGGCTATTATAACTGAAATGTTGTGATAATTGTTCAATTGCAGCTATTTAAAGACACGTTTAACTGCAGTGTGAATGTTACTGTGTTGAAAGGATGTGTTTTAATTAGGGCTGTCAATCGATTAAAAAATGTAATCGAATTAATCACATGATATGCTGATTAATTAATCAAATTAATCGCATATCAATATTTGACACGAGAAGCAACATTTTTCTATTCAAATGGATTTTGGTATAGGAGTGACTCAATGAATAGACATATACATACATTTAAGCAGCAAAATCTTGTTTATTTTAGCTACTACACAGGCCAACAGATCAGTGCAATTTTTAACAAAGTGCAGCAATTTTAGGAATATGATAGTGCAAAGGACCTTTTGTAAACTAAAAAATCTGTAGCACCTTTTCTAGCCCCTTATCTTCGACCACCGAAAGTGGTCTACAGTCCACGGCAATCCAGTGAGCTGGTATAGACGTGGTCTTACTCTGAACCCCGTCATCTGGTCGAGTGTGGGTTGGCGACTCTGCTTGCTCGTCCTAGGACTACGTTAGCCTGATCAGCATTAGCTCTGGCTTCCACGCTAGCTGCAACATGTTTAGCATTGAGGTGATACCGTATAGGCTTGAAGTGCTCCGGTATGCAAATTCTTTGTTGCACAATTTGCACACAACCGTTCTCTTATCCACACTTCCATCAGGGAGTTTTTTATATCTAAATATCCCATCCACCGGGCCAAGCAACGCGGTCTCATCTGGTTCTTCCATGTTAGCCCACAACGCTCTACAGAGTGGGGCTTTGTTGTCTGACTTCACTCAATGCACGTTGTGCATCGGTATGATCAGTATGCCTGGAATTCGTCCGCTGAGAAACGTTCCGGGGTGTCTGGAGTGCAAAAATAATGTGCGATTAAAATGCGTAAAATTTTTTTATGCGTTATTTTTTCTGTAATTAATTAGTCGAAATTAATGCGTTAAAGTGACAGCCCTAGTTATTACTGAAAAAACTACAGTGTTATGATTTTGTTCAATCTGCATTATCATGGATAAAGAGCTATTTAATTAATAGGACACACACCGTTTGTTTTAATGGGAGTTATTCTGAGGTTACAGCTGTAAATAAGGAAGCTGCCTTGGGCCGCTGCTGTACACTATTTTTACTAATGATTTAACACTGGTTTTAAATAAGGCCAATATTTCTATGTATGCAGATGATTCAACAGTATAAATGTCTGAATTCACAGCCAGTGAATTAACTACATCTCTAAATATTGAATTGCAATCAGTGGTTGAATGGATAATAAATAATAAGTTAGTTTAGAATGTTTCTGGTATTTGGTACAAATCACTCTCTTAGCATGAAGCCAAGTCTGAATCTTTACATAAATGATGTGTCGATTAACCAAGTCCAAGAAACCAATTATTATTAATTATATATGGGAATTATCTTAGATAGTAAATTATCGTGGGTAAAGCACATAGATAAGATAGTTGCTAAAATGGGAAACAGTCTTGCGTTTATTAAAAGATGTTCAAAGTTTTTGACACAATATTCAACTAGACAGGTGATTCAAGCTTTGGTGTTGTCCCAACTTGACTATTGCCCAGCAGTTGGTCTAGTAGGTAATATTAAGAAGTTACAAATTGTACAAAACAGAGCAGCGCGTATTGCGCTTCGTTGCAAATACAAAACGAATGTTGTTGCAATGCACAAATGTCTCTACTGGCTATATGTTAAAAACAGACTACTCTATTCATTATTTGTATTTATAAGAAATATCTCTGTTAAAAAGACTCCATTTATTTTGTACAAGAAATGTATTAAAATAACATCTTGAATAGAAATTCTGAACAGATATAAGGGCAGGATGTGTGCTGAAGTTAAATTTCCAGTGATCTAAATGTCGACAAGCCAGTGGCACCACAAAAAAATGTCACTCTGAAGTTCATTAACTGAGCTTTGAGCAAAATATAAAGGTGTTTTAACTGTGTCGATGTACTTTATGGCTGTGGTGGGTGCAGTAAAACAGTCTGTTCTCATTTTAAATTACATTGAAAGTTGTGTGATGTTTTCTATTGTGTAAACGTGTCTGCTAAGAATGTGTTTAAGATGAATTACATCTATATGATCAAATATTCTGTATAGGGATTAGTCATTGTAACACAATCATTACTAAACTAGACTATTATTGTTATTATTATTCAAGCTAGGTGTGTATAAATATTTGTATTTTTGTGCATACTAAGAATTCTTTAGTTCATATATATTATACGTATGACTATGATCGCTACCAGGTTGGGTAGCAGTAGACACCTTGTGGAGCTTGTCTTATCTGTGTGTGTGTTCTAGTGGTCGTCCTGTTTATTATGTAATGTTATATGTTATGTTGGGTTGTACTGTCACAATGTAAAGTTTTAAGCGGACCCCAGGAAGAATAGCTGCTGCGATGCGGCAGCTAATGGGGATCCAAACAAACAAACACACACACACACACAAAAGCCAGCATGTCTTTGGTAGCAGAGGCAACACGCTCTCACAATTATGCAATGTTTTAGGTTTTGAATTAGGTTTGAATTTAATAGGGGAGTGATGGAAGTAGGGATTAAATAGAAAGAAGAAAGATTTGGGAGGGGGGAAAGGGGAGGAATGAATGGAGGACTGCACAAGAGAGGAAGTAGTTTCCGAATAGGGTTACTGATAACTACAGTACATCTCCCATGTTTTCCAGGTATGTGTAAAAAGCCTGAGCAACTTACCCCAGACCAGAAGAGTCTAGCTGTAAAGTAAGTATTCACCATGGTAAAGACATACTCATGACTTATATGTTTTTAATATGGTGGTAATTATATATTTCTGAAGATCAGACTATTCTGGACACTGCAAGATGAGGAATGGCGGATCACTGTGAATAAAGATAAAGTGGAGCTCTTGGAGGTGACCCCTCCTCCTCCTACCCTGCCTAATTTAGCCTATTCTCACATAAACCTTATCTTTTAGATACAGTGTTTGCAATACAACATGACATGATCAATATGTGTCGGGAACCAATGTCCCTGTCAATGTATGTATGCACACAGGTTGCATCCGGATTAACGCTTTGTTTAAAGAATAAATAATTAATTCTTTTTTTTTTTCTTTAGCCACAAAGGGCAATGACAAGGAGATGCAACCATGGTGAATAGCATGTTTATGTACAAGCATGCGGGAAACTTAAAAAAGAGACATCATGTTGCATGGAAAACTTTCCATTTTTTAATGCATGTGAAGAGATAAAACCACTTTCATCTGCGCATCATGCATGCCATTTCAAAATACATTTAGAATTTATAATAATTGATCATAAAACAGTGTTGCTGTTGTGTGAAAACCCCACAACTCTAAATTTGGTGTTTTTACTTCAATTTAAGGTTCCTGTGGTCCTTAAAGTGGTATGACCTGAGGGCTCAAGGAACCCAATCAAAACCCAATGCATAATGTTTCAATTGTATTGGTGTGAAATCAACAAAGGTCACTTCTCTTAATTCACAAAGTTGACTTTTAGGTGAAACAAGGTTTTCATCTGACAAGCAGCGATACAGGTTTCTAGAGGACTCCTCTTTTTTGAGTCAAATGGAGTAATTATCTTAAAAAGCAAAGAAAATGGCATGCTTTTCTTTTCTGTCCATCAAACTTGGATGAAAATATGAGGTCACCCTGTTACACTTTACCTGAAGTGAAGCTCTCTGCATTCTGAAAATAAATCAGTTCCCCTGTTTTGTTTTCAGTGATTTCTTGTGTTTGTTCTCTCCGCAGTGAGAGGCCCTCTCTAATCGAGTACCTGAGTTACAATCTGAACTTCCTGAGTGTCCTGGTGGGGCCCTGCAGTAACTACAAGGACTACATAGACTTCATAGAGGGCAGGCACATCCGCAGGAGGCTCAGACAGCACGCTGGGACCTGTAACGGGCAGAACGGCTACGATAAGACGCCCGACCTGTCACCTCTGGTATGTTCCTGAACATGTATCTGGTTCCTGATTTTACTTATGACTATAGCACAACCCAGGGCTGTCGTCAGGGCTGAGTCCAGTCTCGGTCTTGAATCTGGTTTCCAACCACTTTTCTAACGTCTTGGGTTGGTTTCGGTCTCGTGCCTAATTTTGACCCAGACTTGTCTTGGTTGCGGCCACTACTGGGTGTTGACTCTACTTTTTCTCGACGAACCTTTCAAAGATATGTTTTTTCTTCACCTGGTCCACCTTCGTACATTTTCTGCCCTGCACTACAAACTATTTAAGGGATTACACCAGGGAGTACAGTATATTGCGTAGTGGTCCTCACACTTCTATGCATTGAGTAGTCAAAATCCTATGCATTAATTAGTTGGATGTTAAAGGGTCTAGTACAGAGCTGCTGCAGATAGATCTACATCTCTACATCTGTTTAACATTAAGACACTCTTTAATCATTAGCATTACATTTGGAAATTACATGTTGCCTGTTTGGGTTTTGGTGTTGAATAGGACTCGATTTGCTCTGGTCTTGGAATTGACTTGGACTCGACTAAGGCGGTCTTGACTACAGCCCTGGTACAACCTTGCTTATCCAATGGTAATGTCCATTGGGAATGTCTTTTTGGATTACTGCTGAGTAATCCTCCATTGTCTCTCCAGAATGCAGTCTGTCATAAGCTCCTGGTCTGCTGTGGCTGTATGCTGTTCTTCCTCATTGTGACCAGGTCCTTGCCAATCACGTACAACGTTGACGCCCACTTCATCAGCCACGCCCCCTTCCTCACCAGGCTCACCTATGCTTTCTTCTCCATTCAAGCAGCAAGACCCAAATTCTATTTTGCTTGGACGCTAGGTGAGAACTGTTTGAAGTAAGGGTTGGGACACATAGTGTGTGTGTGTGTGTGTGTGTGTGTGTGTGTGTGTGTGTGTGGTGGGGTTAAAGGGCTGATATTGGTCTTTTATTAAAAACCTGATATCATGTTTTTTGTAAATTAATTCTTAATTTATAGGCTTAATGCATACCCTACCATTGAATATGGAGAGTTTTAATGTCCCATGGTCTATTTCAAAGGCTTTTCCAGCCTGCCAAGAATACAATTCTGGGGGAAACACTGAATACTTAGACACATTTAAAGATGTTGCATATCAGCACAAAATACTGTCTATCTGCGACTTCTATCCTATCAATCGAACCCTAGAGTGTAGCTCTTTGGGTAAGTGAGTCAGACGTAAGAAAATGCATGTGCTTCTATGTATGTGTTTGCAGGTGTGTATATTGTGTGTATAGGCTTGCCTGGATGTTTGATGAGTGGAGTTCTATTCTGCTCTAAAAGCCAGAGAGCAGTAACTTCTGACTTCTAAGTTTATCTCCTGCCAAAGACATTGTTGGTACAGAAGTGGACTATATATCATTTACTAGCATCTATGGGTATATATTTTGTTAATAATTCAACCGAAACCCTATTCAAAAAGTAGTTATGGCTGTTTGCTTTTATAGTGCGGTCTCCACTATAGACCTCCTCAGTTAGTCATGTGCTTCTTTTTCCTCTGTCCTGTCAGCTGATGCCATCAACAACGCTGCAGGTTATGGTTTCAAGGGGATGGATGAAAATGGAAAGCCATCCTGGGACCTCATCTGCAACCTCAACATCTGGGAGATTGAGGTACACTGAGTGTTTCACATAATGTAGTCTCTTCATGCACATTACTGTGTTAGTACTATGTTAAACAGAAGTAGAAGCCGGAGCATTTGCTAAGTTACTTTATGTTGTAAAACCAAGCATAGATTTAAGCACTGGAGCACACGGACACTGTTAGGCATCTTCATTAACATGCTAAACATGCACAATGTTTTGACTGTGCAGTGAAACATTAGCCATTTGCACCTTAATAAAGAATAGTATTAGTGCATTTGAAGTGTATCCTTAGAGGTAAGTCTAAATTAATTCACCCAGAGGCCTTGATGAACATGACTGTCCTACTATGATAGCACCAGTGTCCCCTAAAGTGGATGGGCTGTGGTGTATCAAACTTGTATTGGGTTATAGATTGTTGGTTATTGATGCAGCCCTTATCTTTTTTCAGACAGCAACCAGCTTCAAGACGTTCATAGACAATTGGAATATTCGAACAGGAGTTTGGCTCAAAATGTAAGTGCTGCCTGTCTGAAGTCCAATACTCATGCGCACACTCTCTATCTCTATTTAGCATTATCACTATTTACCATACTACCCTCTATTTGCTCCTTTCTCCCCTCCTACGCTCTGCTACTCTGCTCGGTGCGCCTCTCTTCTCCTCTCCTGTCGCTCCCCTCCCCTCTAATCTCCTCCCTCTCATCCAACTCTTCCTTCCTTCATCGAAGCCACAGTAGAAATAGGCTCCTGGCTTTACTGCAAAACAAATATTTCACATATTCTTCAGAATATGTTTAGCGATGTGTTATACAATGATATCCAAAACATTTGTTTGAAATTCATTGAAAATATACTTTGGACACTGGGAATACATTTTCTTCCTATCTGCATACATATCTAACATATAATTGCCAGTATATCCAAAATAAATACTGGCCAATTTTTGCATATTTTGAGACATCACTAAACACATTCTGATGGGAGTATATGTGAAAAGTATATATATATATTTTTTGCTGTATGGGATAGCTCATTCCAATTTTAATGTGTGTTGTTTGCCCTGGTTAGAGTGTAAACTTGGTCAAATAAAATGAATGAATAAATTCCTCTCCTCTGCTCCCCTCTCCTCTTCTCTCCTCTCAGTGTATGTTATGACCGAGCCCCCCGGTACCGTATGGCATTGACCTTTATCCTGTCTGCCCTGTGGCACGGTGTTTATCCAGGGTACTACTTCACCTTCATCACCGCCATCCCCATCACCATGGCAGCACGAGCCGTGAGTACTCCTCTTCCTCTGGAAACTCAAAGAGAAACTCAAACAAAAAATCCAGGCTACAACTGGAAGTAGACTTTACAGTCTGCCAATAGGAAAACAGAAACAAGTGGACGACATGTGCGGACACCTGGGACAATCAGTATTTGGTCAGAACGCTTATGAGGCTAGTGAGTGTTTAAACAAGTACAGATTCTGTACAGTCAGTCCCATGACACAATTGTGGTTTTGCAAGCTAACGTCACAATGTCTGTTGTCGGACACAGTTCTGCTAGATCTAGCGAGATTTCAGCCTTTTCAGTAAGTACATCAGTTTTGTCAGTATAACCGCA
>OMLI01052093.1:7419-18090 GCA_900302605.1 Rondeletia loricata
AGATGAATACCATGCCTTACTAAGGAGCATGTGATCCCTAACCACCAAGCTGCTTCACTACTTCCTTCCTCTCTGTCTCTCGCTCTCTCTCATATTAAACAGATTTAAAACGTAGCTTCATACATTTACAAAACAGAATTAAAATTAAAATCCCTTTTGTATTTAATTTAAGTAATCAATAATGCACGTTAAAATACTTTGTAGGCCTATCCCAAATTTATCTGAGATGTGCATCAGATAACGAAAGCGTATTAAAGCTTAATTTTGGTGTGCAGTTTCTTACAGGATAAGGCAAATTCATATTCAAATGCTGACACACCATTTATCACTCACTTAATGTTCTGTGATAAGCCAGCTTTACGGCCTGAGTTTCATAATTTTTGAGAGGTTTTAGAATCAAATTCATAAACATATAATACTTTACATTAATTGTACAAATTGTCATTTTAAAACCACAAACTATAGCTATTCTTTTGGCTACTTTAAATAGCCACAATAATATAAGTTGATCAGATTAAAATGAATAAGGAAGTTAGAAAACTGTATCCAAATCAAATTCAAAATAGGCTTATTTATTTCTTTTATATATTATTATGGATTAATTCACCACAGTGACTGAACAATAAAGAGGCATACATAGAGATCATAAAGCATTTCAGAGAGTTATAATTAGATGGATCTGGACATACTGTATACGCAACAGGTCTGAAACACCCAAAGTGCCAATAAGGCACCTTTTTGCTTTTCACATTTGAGTAACTTAGACTTCAACATTTGTTTAAAACTCGAATAAAGGGTTTCAAATACAACGCACGTTGATTAGAGATGGATAGGAAGATAAAAAAATTACCTACGATTCTGAAATTTATCAATAAGAAGTTACGGTTATAAGCTCCCTACCACAAGCTTTAAGTAGCTTCTTTGGGTGGCCAATTCACACGCCACAGCTTGTCAATAATAATAATATTATTATTACAATAATATTATTATTTCTGTATCTGAATATATGTGTGAATAAATAAACCATAAACCATAAAAAAATAAAAAACCTAAGTATCAGGTTTTTGTTTGGCTGAAATGGGTGCACGCATCATTACACTTAGTCTGACATTTGGAAATATTGTACATCATGTTTGAAATAGTGTTTTCAGAATGGTAAAATTAAATCCATGTTTTATCTTACAAAAATGGTTTAAAGTGTAGTTTGAAACTTACCTGTGGTTCATGCAATTAAAAAAGGCTAAAATAATCTTTCTTCATCCTTTCAATGCTTCACTTTATCGAAGACAACAGTGCAAGGATGCAAAGGGTGTAGAGGGCGGAAGAGATCTGAGAAGAAAACTGCAGTTTGGAAGGTTGTAGGCCAAAGCAAACCCCAGCTCTTTGTGGGTTTGCTCATGATGCCTTCGCTTTCTTGCAAACTAGGCTTGGGATTCCATACACGGTCTAGATTTTACATGAAGGCGAGGAAAGCTCAGCAGATGAGTATACTCTCACTTCCAAATAGCCTAAACTAGGCTATATCACAACAATGTGTAAAACAATCAAATAATTTGATCTCACCCACCACTTCAGTTTTTAATGTATGATGTCAAAATGACAAGGAATGACACATTAACACATTTTAAAAATAGACCAACTGTAGCTACTGGAAATGTATATCATATGCTGACTGGAATGATACAACCAAATCCCTGCCAACTCAATCACACCGAAGACAGAATGGCAGAAAGACAATTATTTATTTGTCAGAGCAAAAGTAACAAAGGATTTGTTTTTGCAAAATAAAAACAAAACAGAACAAAAATCACCCAGATATCACCCTCACCGCACGTTAAAGAACAACCAGTTTGGTTTGGTGTTTCAATTAATTATTATTATTTTTTTAACACATTTGATATATTTGTATATTTTTCATTTTAATGGCGTTTTCTCTTATCATGGACGTTGAACTGTTATTTACTTCCTCACTGAAACAGTTAGAGGAGGAGGAGGAGGAAGGTGGTGCCTGGCTGAAATGATGACATCAAAGCTGTCCAATAAAAGAGGGAGGGGGTTGGAAGCAACATGTTTTGATGGGGAGGGGCAGTGTGCACTGATGCAGATGGAAACTGACTGAATGTGGATTGATAGTAATACTGGAGCAAACATACTAAGGAGTGAATGGACCAACTGCCTAGCAACAAAAGTCCCACTAACTTTTGGTGTGTATTCAAGTGATCAAAAGAAACATCTCCCTCCCCAACACCTTAACTGTACATCTGCACCACTTTATGCAAGTGTGCACATAAGCCATCCGAGAAGTGTATTTACAACCTAATTTTGTCAGTTCTGAAGTGTGTCAGGGCATTCTTAGTAGCTTGGTGGGGTTCGACTATGCATGTTGTGTTGTGTGCGTTTGTGTTAGCGTCCACACTCTCCTCCTTCACTCAGTCTGACTCTCCTTCGTCTCATTCAGCCACTCTCCGGTAGAAGTAGAGATATCCCAGGTCTTTGGGGGGCTTCTCTGAAGCACACACTTTCTGATCGTTGAAGATGACCCACCTGAGAACACAGTTCACAAAGAGACATTTGATTATGGACAGGTTATGGATTTGATGATGTATACATACACAACAGGGTGGCACATAAAATGAAAGGGGCTCATTCCAACATGAAATATCCACCACTTGAGAAAAGTGATACCTATTGTTACCAAATGATTGACAGCATAACATTAAAACAAATGATGGTACTTCACGAGGGATGGTCATAGTAGGTAATTTCAGTCCTGTGTTGAAAGGAGCATCACAGTTGTAAGGCCAGAATCCTTTATATTTTCAAGATATGGGATGAAACTAATTTCCCCACGGGGATAAAGTGTTTTCTTCCAAAATGGATATATACCATTTGAACTTTTCAAATATACCAAAGGTTATGGTACTTTGTACTGTGTTCACATCAATAGCTATGGGAACGTTTAAGCCCCAAACTAGAAGTGGAGTATGGTGCCCCCTGCTGAGCCACAGTCACCCCAATACAATTAGAATTTTATTTTTTGAAGAATTTTTTTTACTGTCATTGAATAACTGAACTACTGAATATAGTGACATGACAGCACATGACAAAAACACAAATATATTTTGACGTTTACATTTTTGTTATTTCGGAACACTGGGGGGAAATGGATCTGCATTTTAAGTTACTTTCAGGATCTGAAAGTTGCAAAGAGATTGTTTTTACAGTAGGTTCTACCCTTAAACAAATGACAGGTTAGGGCTTTGAAACAGTAAAATATTCATTGAAGCTAGAAATACTCTGAGTGCAGTGAAGTACTTACTGTTGGTCCTTCTTGATGTGACAGACATAGTGGCCACACATTGTGCTTGTCCCCATGTGACTGATGAACGCAAACAGCTCATACTCTGGACAAAAGAAAGGAACCAGTTATTCAATTGTATATTAGCAAATTAATATGTTGCTTCCAAAAACAGAAATGTGACTTTAAATGGCAGATGACCATTTTTCTGCTGTCCCCCCCCCTACATTTTGTGTTTCTGATCAGATCCCGGCAACTAATTCATAAGGACATATTCTGGGCTAATGTCTCCTTTCCCCTCCCGCTCTCTGGGACTCACTGCCTGGTCCGTCTCTGACATGTGGCCCAGGCGGGGGCTCCCTGCTCCCCTCACTGTCCCCTGCTGAGCGGCCTCCTTCAGACACCTCCATGGACTCCAGGTCATCCAGGTGGGAAAAGATCCAGTCGACTGCCCGCTCCAGGACATTACTCTGGGACACAGAAAAACAGTCATATTGTCAGAGGACATGGACAAGTAGAGGTTTTGGTGAAGTATAATCTTTTTGAGTAGCCCCTTTTGATATTATACTTTAAGTACAATGTGCTCAAGAGTCAGAGAGTCAGTGACAGCTGATGCCATTTCTTCAGGGGCAGACCACCAGAAAACAGAAACATAATAATAATAATAATAATGGGTTGGATTTATATAGCGCCTTTCCATCACAGTGTGATGCTCATTATTCATTCACACACATTCACACGAGGCAAGGTGGATAAGGGGTTAAGTGTCTTGCCCAAGGACACATCGGCATGTAAACTCAGCAGGAGCGGGAATCGAACCGCCAATCCTTCGATCATTGGCCGACTGCTCTACCTACTGAGCTACAGCCGCCCCCGCCCCATTTATTCACTGCAAAATGCATTGGATGGAGGAATGGGAACACTTCAACTATTCTTTGACAAATAGTACTGTGGTAGTTGCAATTTTGTACTTGGGTTGTGATGCTTTAATAAAGCATTCAAAGCACCCTGAAAAATAATTTGTATGTATGGCCAAATGTTCAATAACGTCACTATGTTTTGTCAATAGTAATATTCAATGGAAACATTAATTGGTTACACTGATTTGACCTCCGTACTGTTATCAAGAATAAAGCAATACATTTCCTCTGCTCATCAATATGAAAAAACAAAAAATTATTCACATATCCTATGTTTATCAATGGTGACAAAAAAATCGCGCGTTGCCTGGGTCGCGGGCCCATTACAACCAACCTACAAGCGGGGTCGTTTCTGAGCGTGTGAACATTCTCAGGTAAAGTAACACTGCGAAAGGTAGTGGTAGCTACAGAGAATAATTTTGTCACAACCAAGATGGAAATAACATTGTTGACAGACTCTGCCAAGCCAAACTGGAGATAACTCAAATTTAAGACAAACTTCCTTACCGGTGCTAACGCAAATTGACTTTGAGTGCCATGCTGCTGCTAACATGTGTTGTGGGATTGAGGCAAATGATGAAGGTTATCAAACCAGAGTACAACATTCCAGGCATGATGGAACTGTGGTTACATCAGTCTGAAAAATAGGGGACAGCTATGCCTGTTTTGGCAAAATCCCCATCTCTAATTGGATGCAGTTGAATCAATCAGTTTCTAACCGTGGCTCTAAGTGCTCTGGTAGCCTGGTCTCGGCTGAAGCCCATGGAGACGATAGTTGCCAGGTCCTCCTCAGACACGCTCTCGGCGCTTGGTGTGGTCCCAGGGGCGGAGCTGCAGCCAGGCAACACCAGAGGGGCAGAGAAGTCTGCAGCCAATCACAAAGAGGAGAATATGTAGACTGAGGGCAGCAGTGAAACTGTTTGATGATTAGCTCACTGGTAAATTCCCAATGCTCTACCCACCTGGGTCATCCATATGGCCCATGACCCAGTTCATGGCAGCATCGATTCCAGTGTTCCCAGTGTAGTACACCGCTTTCCTGCAGGCCTCCAGTGGGAATCCCATTTCACATAACTGGGACACAGTGGAGTCATCTAGGACTGGGGCTGAGTGTGTGTCAAGAGGAGGAAAGAGGGTTGAATTACTTGGATGTACTCTGTGGAAAGTGTATTTCACCGGGATGTGATTCCTCCCCCCCATTTGTTGTGGATATACAACTCTCATTCTTCACAAATGGAAGAACATTGTTGTCCTGCTTTTTGTGTCCCTGAGAATATCCTTTATTTGAACAAAAGCGAACTGACACTGACACAAAAGGCAAAACAATGAAAATAATATATTAAAACACTTACTTATATCCTCCAAAACAGAACAACTTAGACATGGCTACAGTCATTTGAAATGTAAACTTAAATCACCTCACATGATGCAAAAGTAAACAAATCATAAGGTAACACAGTCACATGCAAAACAGAAAAAATGAAAACAGAAAAGGCGGAAAGGAAGAAAAGGAAGAAACAAGGGTGGACAAATAACAGTATCACAGAGGAAGGAGGAAAAGAGCAGAAACGACAGACAGACTGACACAGCAGTGGGGAGTAGAGCGAGTCGTCCTCCTCGTTGCCATGGGAGCCCAGGATACCTTTGACCTCCACATCTGGGGTCATGAGTGGGGGCGGGGCCACCTCCGGTAGAAGCTCCTCCCCTGGCTGCTGGCCGGTCCCACGTAGCGCACTCAGATCCAGCGTGTCAGGAACGTCAATGCTCACGTCTGCACAGAACAAAATCATACACCATTAAAACCATTTTTTCAGTTAAAATTATCCATCGCCCACTACTGTCTGGGTTCCTGGGTCTCTGTGGTAAACAAAACACGGTCGCAGAGTCTCACGCAGGAGGACCATTTTGAACATTATTGAAATGCCTGATCAGTAAGTAGACTTTCCTATCTCTGGTAGGGATACAGAGGTTTGTGCACAGCAACAGAAATATTTGTCTCTTTAAGACAAATATTTAGCACTATAAACTTTTGCTCACCCAGTTTCTTGGGGACCCAGTCAAGGCCAAAGGTGAACTTCTTAATCTGGATAACCAGGTGGTCAGGGAAAGAGGCAAAGCGGGTCGTTCTGACAAATGGGACAAAACATTAATAAACACATCTTATGATTTGTTCCAAAGAAAAACTTTCAGAATGTGTGTGGCTGTCTTTCTCCATACTTGGTAGCAGTGGTCTTGGCCTGCACAGCTGAGCTCCAGAAGTCTGTGAGGGTCTCTGGTTCACTGAGGGCTGCCATGCAAGCTGTGAAGGGGATTTGGGCTCGCACTGTAGGGGCAGGGCCTGCTGATGAGTCCGCCTCCTCACGCCGACGCTCCGCCTCCTGCAGCTCCTCTGTTAGACAGAAACGTACATGGGAGGAGGAAACAATAAAGAGCTTGCACACCACTGTGTTCTCCTAAACTGCACAGGGCATCAAACCGTAAAGGTGTTTTAAGAAAGGTCTTATAACCAAAGCATCATCACAATACAGGATGCAGAGGATATATATGCGTATGTGTGCGAGCATGTGTGGGATATTTTTTATATGACTATTAAAAAACATGGCACAGAATGCAATGATTTGCAAATCCTTTTCGACCTATATTCAATAGAATACAGTACAAAGAAAATATATTTAATGTTCAATCTGATCAACTTTATTGTTTTTTGTAAAAAACCCTAAATTCCTTGCAATTGTGCGTTGAGAAACGCTGTTCTTAAACTGTTGGACTATTTGCCCACACAGTTTTCACAAAGTGTTGAACCTCGCCCCATCCTTGCTTGTGAACGACTGAGCCTTTCGGGGATGCTCCTTTTATACCTAATCATGTTACTGTCACCTGTTACCAATTAACCTGTTTACCTGTGGAACATTCCCAGTCTTTTGTTGCCCCTGTCCCAACTTTTTTGAAACATGTTGCTGGCATCAAATTTAGAATAAGCATATATTTACAAAAATCTATCAAATTGATAAGGTAAAACATTAAATATATTGTCTTTGTACTGTTTTCAATTGAATATAGGTCAAAAAGGATTAGCAAATTATTGCATTCTGTTTTATTTACATATTTCACAACGTCCCACATTTTTGGAATCGGGATTGTACATAATAAATATATGCAGTCTCTGTTGTTCCTTCCTACAGTGCAGCCCGAAGCCAATTTTTGTCTTCTGTGTTCTTGCAGCCATTCCACTGTGGCCACTGGTGGCATTTTGGTTATGTGAGTCAAGAGACTGTAGTCAGCTCTGGCAATCAGAAGTAATACTTACACGAGCCAATCCCACCTCAGCTGGCTTGCTCCAAATGGCAGCACAGTAGTGACTTATGGGCTACTGCCCAATTTTGAACCATTGGATTATTAAATTGAGACAACTGGCCTACACATAACACGCCAAATAGTATCAAATTATAGCAGATTTTTAACAATTGCAACTGAGGTGATCTAGTCACTAATTTACACTTTTAGCTGTATTAGATTTGCATTAGTGTGTTTGGTGTGGTCACTATTGCAACATCCACCCAGTGTCAAAATTTGGCTTCAAAAACATGCCCGCTTCCTGCCCCCCTTAGTTAGCGCTTGTATCCCATCAGCCTCTTACCTGTATTGGTGGCCTGGTCCATGGGCACAGGCAGCTGGAGCATATAATCCACCCGCTGTGTGTACCTGGCTTTCTGTGACTGTTGACACACAATCCTCTCCTCCACCAAGAACCTGAAGGCTTCCGATGGGTTGGGCCCAGAGCGACAGTTCCTCTGTGGGTGAAAGGAAATAATGATGTAGCGGAAGTGCTGGGGACCAAAAAGAGGGGCAGAGTGTGTTTAACTTTACCTCCACCATGTTTATGAAGTGCAATAAAAACTCCTGAGCATCCTGCTGCCGATTGGTGGAGAACTCTGGGTGGCCCCGCCCAATAAGTGCTTTGAACATTTGCGTTGATAAGCCGATTTGGTCTCCCTGGAAACAAAGTAAGAGCATGATTTGTCAACAGTAAGAACTAATATTAGCTGGACCATGTTCTCGCTCATTTCTGAGAGTAAATCCCAGATGTTCCAGGGACATGCTGACTTGTAAATCCAATGTAAATTATTGTTTCTTCCACAGAACTTAAATGGATAGAAAGGTCTTTCCACTGTTTGCCATGGTAATTTGGCTAGTACAGCATAAAATGGCAATTATGGAATTTTAAGGGTTAGTTGCTATGGTGACAACGCAAGTCTGGGCATTAAGGTCGTAAAGTCTGTCACACTTGCTTGAGAACTGTGTAAATGTGTCTGTTGCACGAGTGCTTAGCAAACTGTCAAAACTCAACTGAAAGCTGATGTTAGCTGATAATGCTAAGGTTAACTTAGCATTATCAAAGATTGTACTTCTCTCTCTAGCTCTTCTAGTCAACATTAGCATATTAGCAATCCATGGCAGCAAGGCGACGGAGAAGGTCCTTTGGTCCTTGGTGCAAAACCTCTCGTCGGCGACTTGCCGTAAGTCAGTTTATACGGAAGCTAGCCCAACGGTACACATTAAAATGGCTGCCACTCCGACCATCCAGGAACGTTGATTTGAATGGGAATGACCGTTCTATCCATTCAAGTTCTGTGGTTTCTTCTTACCTTGTGTTCAGATGCGCTCTGTTCATCACCGTGATCTGGTGCTGGTTTGGAATACTCTCCTGACAACAGACCATAGCCCAGCTTGGCTCTGTCATAAACAATCAAAGCTGACGTCAGTGTGCGCCCAACAATATAATAGAGTCTCACACAGGAAGAGGATTTGGATATAGGCCTAGATGTATTGTTGTCTTTCAAATAACATGATGGAATGCCTAATCAGGGAGAGGACTCATCTCTGGTGGGAATACAAAAGTTTGTGCACAGCAACAAAAGTGGAGAAAGTAAATTAGAATTAGGCCTTCACATACACGACACCTCTGGCAGATTTTCTATTTTGACTGAAAAGGTGAGATCATCCTCTGTCAGTGCAGTGTGTTGAGTCAAATTGAACTGAGTCCACAAGTGGCATTACACTCGTCTTTACCTTATATCCGAGTGTTGGGTTATTTTACACATCAGTGACAACTAAAAAGTGTCAAGTTACTGTGTAGCACATACACAGGTGAGCAGTGTGGACCATACCATAGACTTTTAAGTTTCACTTGTGTTTTCACAATGAGAGCCTCTGTCAAATTAGATGATACAAGAGCAAATCTCTTTTCTCCTGCAATGGCACAGTGCTAAAACTGAGGCAAAGTGTGGAGATAAGTCTGTCTGACACTGCTGATACCAATGCAGCGGTCAGATTCAGGAATATCCCACATTATAAACAAAAATTACATTTGAAAAAGTAGCCGCCTGGAAAGGAGTCAGTAATCACCTTTCTGGCCAACAGCTGGCACATCGTGTGTGTGTGTGTGTGTATTTGTGTGGACTGTTTCTTTCACCTACTGTGCACAATGGTACCTCTTTCAGACACAAAGGAAAAAGAGGACAGGTTGAGTGTGTGAATGCATGCGAGTGGGAATTGTGCTATATAAAAACTGCTGTGAAGAGACTTTGGATTGAAATTCTAACATTTTATCAAACATTTGTCATGACTTTCCTGCCTTGCCACTGATGAGTATTTTGTGACATCTACTGGTAAAAAAGCTAGCCATAGACAACAACTAAACAGCAGAGTAACTCCTGCATCGAGTTCTATCACATTATGTGGAAGTTAGAAGAGGACACTCACACTTGGGTTTTGAAGTCCTGGGTGGGGTCGCTTGGGGCTTCATCGAAGATCTTGTCAGTGTTAGACACAAACCTATCAGGCATGAATAAAAGGATATGAAACAAGTTCTTTAGATTCAGTATCTTACTCTCATCAATCAACCTTTACCACCCTAGTAATGATCGGCTTGGCAGAAATATTTTCACTGTACAGGGTATATGCAGGAATCTTGAGGTTAATTTCAATACCTTTTTAAGACTTTTTAAAGACCGTGTCAATGTTTTTTAAGACCTCACCGCCACTTTGAGCTGTAACCGTTTACATCAGTGACACCTTTAACTTAACAGTTTTAGTTTGCGATAAAGACTATAGACCACTATCATACAACAGAAATACTTTACGTTAAAAGAAATACGTTTTCCACGCGCTGTCCGCCATTCCAGCCTTCTCTTTGGCCTTTTGCGCTGAGGGCGTCATGTGACATAACCTCGGGGTTATGCATTACGTTAATGTTTCCGGTTCATCTTTGTTTAATAAAAAAATTCAAGCAGTTTTACTAAAAGTTTTTAGGACTCAAACTCTTTGGACAGAGTCTAATTCAGAAAAATACCTACAAAATTTAAGACCTCATAAAATCGTGATAAGTCTTTTTAAGGGTCTTAATTTCCCCAAAATTGATTTATCAACTTTTAATACTTTTCAAGACCCCGC
>OMLI01052121.1:10806-21225 GCA_900302605.1 Rondeletia loricata
CACCCACACACACACACACACACACACACACACACAACACACACACACAGTATATGTAATTCTCTCAAGTCACACATAAATAAGCAGGTAGAGGTTCAGTATTTTGATCCCTGTTGGAGAAATTGCCCCTACACTTGCCCAGCACAGCTTCAGCTACAGCACAGCAGCCCTAGAGCTGGTAGGGATTAAATGTCTTGCTCAAGGTCTCACTACTCGCCACGCCCTCCTGCTGCCATTTTGACAGGAATGGCTGTTGTGAAAATCAAATCTGTGACCCCTCTGCTCATGAGGTCATCTCTCTGACAACCTGGCAATCTCGCCACTTCCAATTAAATAAGTACTTGGATTAGATAACTGTTATCTCTGACCTTTATTTGACTAGTAAGGTCGATCATGGAAGCGCCTGGTCATGCGGTGTGTAAAAGTAAACACCTACGCAGACACACACAAATGTCAAATCCCCATTACAAACCTATGATAAGGACAGAGTCCAAACCAAAACTAGATCGCTCTGCGGATCTGCCCACACATTCTACCCTGGTAGTAATATTCAAATATAAACTAAATAATGTCCATATACAGATGGGCATATACCAAAATAAGCATATCGCTGATGTCAGGTGAAAACCTTGTATCTCCAAAATGTCAACTTCTCAGGAACTAAGAGAAACAGCCTCGGTTTTAGCTTGACGGCCATGCATTTGATCCAAATGGTTTTGAAACGGTTCCATCAGTGGCTTTAGAATTGTAATCCTTCAACTGAAGTTAAAACATGACACCAAAATTGGAGTAACGAGGCTTTCACCCGACAGCGAATCTTTTCCTTTCTATGGTATACCTGTGTGCATGAGCTGAGATCATGTGTCTGCGTGTATGGACATAAAGTAGAGGACTAACTGTGACACCTGATCCAGTGGACCAGCTGAATTATACATAGTGATTCCATTACCTGGTTCATTGGCCACTAGGGCACAGAGTGCAGGGTCAGACCTCTAGGCCTTCAGTCAGAGAGTAACACAGGGCAGACCCACAGCACAGTACAGGTGCATTGACCACTAGGTCAGCAGGTTGAGCAGAGATTTTACCTGTCAGGTCAGACGATCCTCCTCATGGAATGTATTGAGGATTTGGTAAATAGACTCAGAGCTCTCTTTAACCAACTTCACTTTGTGCGATGAGAAGCCAGCAGTTACATTTTTCTGTGTGTTCAGGATTTAACATGCTGCAGTGCTTTTGACATGGTGCAAAGCTGGTGCATACTATCCACAAACCATGCAGAGGGATACGTTGATCAAAGAGCTTATTTCATAAAAAGATGGTATAATCCTTCACGCAAAAATATCTATCATTTTATTAATCAAAATATGATCAAAACAATGGGGATTCTACTGTTCAATGTGACCAATCAACATATCTTACTATACTTCTCATATGTTTCATTCCAAAGCGCTATACAGTATATCCATTTTGAAAAAACCGATTTATACTTGATGCTTATTGCTACAGATAATTACATGGTGTAAAATGTAGATGGCTAATATCACAAATACCATTCCACGTGTTTTATTTTCCTGTCACATTTTCACATATATGTAACCAGCAGTCCACAGCTCCTAGCAAAGACCAGAAAACAGAGATGTCAGTCTAAAAGTAGCTGAGCCGACTGTATTGATGCCCGGTTCTGTCATGCTGCCTGTGAAGCTTCTATCTGTGCATTGTTATGGCTGGGCTCAATGGCACGGGGGGGTAACACAATACACAGCCACGGATAATGGCCAATCAAGATCTAGAACATGGAGGACAAAAGCTGTCACACACAACTGGGTCTATAGGCAAATGGAAAGTGAGTGCATGAAGCCCCTGAGTGATCTGATGATGAGTGGATCCACTGGAAGAATTTAATCCCATCAGAAACAACCAAGATAGTGAAGTTCCTCATCTACCCTGATAAATATTCTAGGCAAAATTACCTAGTGTTTGAAATGTAGAGGCCTCTCTGCTGATATTAAAACTGTTGGGAAATAACTAACACTTTGCTGACTATACCGTGTAATGATTTGCTGCCCTGGAAGAGCTTATGACTCAATCATGAGTTTTGAGACTCGGTGTCTGAACAAATTCAGTTGCTGATATCAGGGTTGCAGCTACTATGGAAACCCCAGTCTATAACAGGCTTGTGCATCAGCCAGGCTGAAATGGGGCTACATCTCTAGCTCTATACTCAACCTTCACATAGAGCCAAAAATCAGTTTGGTGAGATTCTTGTATTGTGAACAAAATTCTGTCATAGAAAGAGTGATCATTTAACAACTCTCGCCAAATATTGCACATAAAACATGGTGTGGGTGCTTGTGCATAAACTATATGGAAACAGAGACATACCCCATCTTACATTTGCCAAAGCATATCCATCCACAGTATTTTGTAATGTAATGTAATGTAATGTAATGTATTTTGCTGACTAGGAATAAGAGATCCGTGTGCTGTAACAACATAGAGTAAAGCAGACTGTGTTTGTGAATGTCAGTGAACTTTCGGGCCCTTTGAGACTGAGGTTAGCTAGCTAGCAGATTGGCTGCATCCATCCTTCTCACCAGCTAATTGGGTCAGTGCATCTAGGCAGCACATGAGCCATGTGATTTTCCACCTGCCTCAGGTATATTCATCTGCTTCTGACTTTTCTCAGGGGGGCTCAAGAGTATCCAGTGATGAAGACCAAAACAACACTGCAGTATGTAGGTGGCACTTCAAAACCGGTGCTTTTATCATTTTGCTCTCTTCCAAATGATGAGCTGCAACATCAACAGATCAGGGCCTACCTGAGCAAAATTAAAGATGGATATATTTGGAATATATAAAAGAACAGGGTGGCTGATTAATGGGATCCGAGTGGAGACGGTCCAAAGCAAACTGAAGAAAACCTCCATATTTCCATATTTAATTTACTAGTTAGCACAAATAGGTATTTATTCTCTAATATCCCACTATGCACTGCTAAATCAAATCTAAAAACAGCACCCTAGCCAACTATATAGTGCAGTTCTAGGTGTAAAAATGTAAGACTACTCTTAATGTACTGTATCGGATGAAGTCATGGTGTCACAGCACTGCCCTGATGCGAGCTTCCTACCATCAGCAAGCAGCTACAGTATCACTGTCACAACAGTCCTGGGTCAACTAAGAGCAGAACGTGCCACTGTAACTCTACCTCCACTATTGGGTTACACAGGCTTTCCACAGCACACAGCGGTACTGATGCCACACTGAACACTCTGCTGATATACCTCTTGTATCCGCTATCGAAACTGATCGTTGAATACGAAAATACCATAAGCACTACGCTGTCGCTATCTTACCTTGACAAAGAGTTCGATATCAGGGTCTCTGTCCTGACCGTCAGTGGACATGGTGCCTGGCTCTGGTCGTCACCTTGTTGCTCTGGGGTTAGTCAAGCCTACGCCACTTGAAAGTCTACAGTCCTTCGCTCAGCCTTGGAGGTCTACATCCTCCAGAGAGAAGAGGATAAACCTTGATAACGTCTCTGGATTGGTCTTCTCTCTTGGTTTCCTGAAGGGTGTTTTTGTCTCCTGACTCTAGATCTCCACCACCTTTGGTCCCTGAAGGGCTGTTGTTGTTTTTTTCTTGTTTGTCTCCTGTAGGTGAAGCTGAGAGTCGGTCCAGGTGGCAGGTGGACCAGGTGAGTGGGTAAGGGTTAGAGCCCTGTGCTCTGATTTAGCCTGGGCTACAGATGGGGAGCA
Organism: Rondeletia loricata; assembly: GCA_900302605.1. Taxonomy (NCBI): domain Eukaryota; kingdom Metazoa; phylum Chordata; class Actinopteri; order Beryciformes; family Rondeletiidae; genus Rondeletia; species Rondeletia loricata. The sequence goes on from OMLI01052121.1 coordinate 14,565, forward strand.
GCGCTAGCTCTCACTGACACAAAGTGGAAAACAGGTGTCAGTCTATACCAGGGGGTGGAGCCCTGTCCCTCCCTTCCCCACTAACCTCCACCACCACCACCACCACCATCTCTGTCCCTCCACTCTCATCTGCCCCATCTCTTTCCCTCCACACCCTTCTCTTTCCCTCTACACCCTTCTCTTTTCCAAATGTGTCACCTCACTCCCCTATTTCTGATTCCTTTCCCTCATCATCTGTGTTGTCTTTGCTTCCTAGTGTGAGTCGAGGCTGAAGAGGCCTGTCTAGTCACATCAGAGACCAATAATTGCACATGGATTATTGCTATGGAGCAATCCCATAACATCATAATAATGTGGGATGATGTTGTGTACAGTTCTACTTTCAGTTTGTGTGGCTGTATATCTGTCAGTGTGTGTGTGTGTGTGTGTGTGTGTGTGTGTGTGTGTGTGTGTGTGTGTGTGTATGTGAGCAGCAACATTCATATTTTATGTGCGTTCACACGCGTCTTGCTCTGGCAGGATAAGGCAGGTTATATTTGATCACCAGTAGGAGACCTGGAGAAGATTCCTGTGTGAATTATTGATGCTTGGCTTTGGTTTTAACACAGGAATTGGCTTTCGTTTTTGGAGACGGCCTATATAGGGCAACTAAACTAAAGCATGTCTGACTGTGAAAAGCAGCAGCAGCAGCATAACAGCACACAGTGAAGAGATTATGTGTTGCACTTAGTATTTGTCATGCAGAAAGGCCAGAAAGTTCACATCCAGCTCTGAGAAATACACAAATTAGTTGAGAAAAGCTTGTTTCAAACTGTCAGCAAGATTTAGACTGAATTTGCCGATGATGCATTCACAACATATTCACTTCATGACTATTGCATAATCGTAAGTACAGCACATGAAAGATATGCGTGTCTAGTGAAAGTTGAGAGAAGAAAATAGTTAATGAGGCTTTATTATATATTTTGTTACTGGAACCTTATTCTTCTAGTATAGAATATAGCTTTCTGGGGGGCTCCAGCTAATTTAAACTGTTTCTAACTATAGAACAGCCCCCTCTGCTGGCAGGCTTACCAACATGCAGCACAAACTCATTACTGGCTCTTTGTGCAGGGATGAGTTCATTATCAATGTGTATGATAAAAATGTCAGGTAGGCCTAGTACTGTTTACAGTTGAGTAGTTTATGAATCTGAGTTAGTTTGGTGCACATTCACAGCAGCTCTAGAGTCAAGTCAAGTCACGTTCACTTGTATAGCCCTTAATCACAGTTACAGTCTCAAAGGGCTTCACAGAACCCACATCATGAAAACAATACATGATACCGAGCTGAGCCGAACGTCTGCTTCAGCTTTTTAACCCCAGAGATCTCTAGTCGTGCAATAGTCATTCAACTACCGAAGCCACCGTTCATAAACAGAAAAACTTCAAACGAATACAAATGACATCAAATTAATCTCTCAGCATTTTGGTTCTCTTCATATTCTCAACGTCATCCACAGCCGCAGACTTTAGCCGAGGTGAACCTAAAATAATTAAGGACTAAGACGCAATAGCTTTGGTTTTTCCTCTCCTCTTGAGACACGAGGAAGCTCAAATCACTGACTTGTTTGGCTAATCATTCACCCGTGCATCAAACAGTAACAGACATCCTCTATCTTCCCTGAGCCAAGGCGGAGGGGAGTCTTTGAACCTTCCTCTCACACACACTTCCTATGTCTTGTCAAGATATAAAGACACTGGTATGTGTGCCGAAGCATTGTCTTACGAGAAATGTCACAACATTTTGCAAGGCCACGAGAACAACCATCAGTATATCACTGAGGTATATGATACTCATAAATCAGATGCATATACATCAGACATAAATACAGCCCACGGATGTCATGCAGCCAGGCAGACTGGTCTTTACTGTCAAACAAACCCCCTGTTTTTCAGTCTCCGCTGATCACTCGGTGCCTCTGATGTGATCCAGCATGTAAATAAATATGATTATGCTGCCATGGCAACTGACACAACACACACTATAACATCTTATATAGTTAGTGTTATGTCAAAATGAGCTTTCCATGTTGTCACTTCAGATCGAAAATGGTCCTTTGTGATATTAGTGGATATGTGAAGACAGGTGAAGCCTATTCTGTGTGCCAGCTGCCTGCATTACCACAGAGAGCAGGGCAGGTGCCATGCAAACGGATGAACTCCTAAAGCATCTCCTCCCTACTTTTATAGTGCAGCGCGGTTTGGTTTATGGCAACTGGTGAACATAAAACTGTTGGGAAATCCACCCCACCCGCAGGTTGGATTCACTCAGATAGGAAGGCCAGATAGAGGGCGGATTGGTATTGCTACGATGAATTGTGGCCCATGTTTATCATAATTGCAACATGATGTAACACCATCCAGATATCATATCTCTATGTGTTAAGGCTAAGTCCAACACCTGTGCTGTTGTCCTTTCATATTGTAAAAAATGTGTTAATATGCTGATGTTTCCAGTTTTACCCCCCATCGACTGAAGTGAACCACAACCTCCCAAATCCCACCAGTCGTGTTTTATATTCTTACCATCAAGAACATCAAGAAATCAGCTGCAAAGAAATCATCATCCAGGTCAGACTCAAATAGGACTGTAGCAATCATTTTGCTCTGTGTTGATTGCATGTACACATATTTGTATGTGGCTATGGTCTTTCCCGATACAACACAAATAAATACATGGCAGTTACAACATTTGGTATAATCTAGGCTTTGGTGAGCTGATACAGAACTCCTTGAATCCAACTCACGGAGTCTCGGTCTCCGTTGCCCAATCAGCAAAGTGACCCCTGCCTGTACCGATAGCACACAGTACAGACCAGCTCTATCAGAAAGGCAGCAAAACACACAGTTGGATTTGCTCAGGCATGGAGTTCACCCCTGGTTTCTATGGCCGCACCGTAAACGAGTTAATTATTACATCAGACTGCCTCTGTATTAAAGTCAAAGACAAAGGGTTTCCGACACACAGAGATCTGCTCGGACACTGAAATCTATATTTTGTCAGGTTTTGTCAGTGATGACTTGGCTCAGTTACATTTTGATGGTCAATTTTAAATGTTAATATCATATATCAATGTTAAATAGTTCTCGTATGTTGCTGTCATACTACATATCCACAAAAAACGAGATTGTATGACCTTCTACAAATACACATACATGTTGTTCTCCACCAAGAGTATATACGCCATTTTAATATACAAGGGTGGAAATGTTATGAGCCTTGCAAGTATTTTTTAGTCAAGGGCCAAGGCTAGCGCACGTTTGCCCTCACTTGGCTGGAATTGAAAGGGGGGAAATGAGGAGAAAACAGATATGGCAATCACCTTGACTTACCAAGCTACAGTGAAAACTATTTATGTTCCATCCCCAAATGTATGTGATCTGGTTGGTGCTTTTAATCCTAAACAGATTTCAGTAACATTTCCAGTATGGGTGGACCCAGTGGGAATCAAACCCTTTACTCCTGCAGTGTTAGTGTTATGTTCCAGCACTGGCAGTGGAAGCAGAGGATCAGAGTTTTGATGGAGAAAGCAATGAGACCGAAAGCTTGTTCAGCACATTAAGATATATGCTAAGTGCACTGCTTGAAGAAGACTTTCAGCAAATCGGACGTGGTGCTGAGGCTGTATCCATCACTAATGGACGTGAAGAGCCATAACAGTGTAATAATAATAATAGAGCTTTCAATGCAGCTGCATGAAGTGATGTCTCATTCTGTGCAAAGGGCATGAACAGTATAGCCTAAGGCTGAACCACATTGTGTCATCCCAGCCAAATAACCTTTCCTAAATGGATGCTTGAGCAGAGAAGTAAAGGTCATTTTTACCTTATGGACAACTAAATCTTCCTAAAAGTATTATGTTTTGACCTTGTCTCCTTGCTGATCTTTCACAGCCTACTGTATATATCTCTTACCTTGACGAAGAGAGAGATGTCCGGCTGATTGGGATCTGCTGGAGCAGCGCTGTTCTCATCCAGAGTGACGTTCTCCAGAGTTTTGAGGCTGTAGTCGACAGTCTCCTCGGGCTTCGGGGCCTTTTCGGGGTGAGTGTACGCCATGAGCATCCCGTCCTCCGCATTATCTTCTTCCAGCTGGATCGGTGGGTCGTCGCACGGGTCTCCGGGGGAGCCGGAGGATGCTGAAGAGGCGGACGACCGTCTGGAGCCGCCGTTCACCTCCCTGTGAGCCTCCTCCTCGACCTCTGGCTGCAGCCCTTCCACCTTCACCTCCGCTTGTTCCTCGGCTTTATCCTCCTCGCTGTCGCTGGATGACGACGGGGACGAGTTGCTGTGTTTGTCCCGGTCCTCATCGCCGTCTCTGGTGTCCATGTAATCCGGTGAGGTCCGCTCTCCCGGCGCAGAGGCGTGGACCTGCACCTCGCTGTACAGTTGCTCCCTCGCCTCACCTGGGGTCTCGTACTTGGGCTCCCGGACGGGGCTGTCGGCTCCATCGCGTGGCTTCTCGTACACATTCCCCTCATCTATCTGCTCATAGATGTGATCCATGTTTGCTGGTTTTGTCCAAGTGGAGTGGCAAGACCTGGGATAAGTTGGAGGAGTGCTGAGACTGACTGACTGACTGACTGGCTGGCTGACTGCCTGGGCAAATTCCAGCTACAACCCATGAGAGACCTTTGACCCTGCAAGTTAACAGATGATTTATGCAAAAGCTGCGGCCTGTGCCTTTAAGGACATTCAGGCATGAAGTTATACCTTAAGTGCAGTGAACAGATATATATTTATTTTCTTGGCCAGGGCTCACCTGTAAAAGAGATGCAAATCTCAGTGTAACTTTTTTTTTTTTAACACACACACACACACACACACAGAGACAGAGAGCGTAAACACCAACAAAAAACACAATCCCTTCAGTATCACATGTCCCTTTTATTTGAGAACAGACTGAGTAATTGCATTAACATGGCAAAGATAGTTAATTTGTAAATCATAAGTAAATATCCATATTCCAAATCCAGGGTAACAACTGAGATAAACCAGATCTAATATCTATTTTTCAAATTAATTATTTAAATATATTATGGATATATTTAATTTCTCTGTCAATAAATCAGGGGGAAATTAGCAGACAACACTTTTAATTCATAAAACATAAGACAATTATCAGAAAATTATTATTTTTTAAAAAGTATATCACAGTGGTGTCTGTCATTTTTTGGGCACAGGTATTAGTTAATGCATCTAAAAGCCTATGGACAAAATTCAACCAATTTTGTAACGTTAAAAAATATTAGAATAATTAAGACTGACAGAATTGGATTCTACTTTACTTTTCATGATTATGCTCATTTAAAAGCTTTTTGGCAAGAGGCACCTAACTTTGTATCATTTTAAATAGTGCAAATGATACATGACCTAAAAAAAAAGCATCCAACTACTGCCCCTTCTTTCTGTTTCATTTCTATCCTTTAGTGCAAATCAGGGGAACAGTTCTTGCAAGTCGTGCCAAAATAGTCTTCTCAACCAAGCAACAAAGAAACCCATATAATCCCTAAGACAAAATACTGACCAATAGCAATTGCACTTCACATTTCACCAACAAATGGCCATGGTCATGACAATCAACATATGAACAGAGGGGCAATACACAGTCACCTATACAGAAATATGCCCCCGCCCCAACACAAAATCTACAAAACCTAATAAATAGAGTAATTGACACACAAACAATTGCACACCTTAGAGAGCTGTTCTCCATGACGGTAAGAGGCAAATGGTAATGGACTACTGAAGAGCAAGGTAGTAGTGGAATGAACTACACACATGAGCAGCAGCCTGGCACATTAAGTGAGTCTCACATGTTAAGTGGAATATCTGCTAATAGTACCATTCGAAAATAACACTGTCTCAACCAAGCCACTGACAAGTTTCCTGACAGTAGCACACTCCGAATACTTATTGTCGTAATGAAGCTCAGGTTAGTCGCAGAATTCGTAATTCAGAGCAACTCCTGATTCAGTGCTCAGAACAAATGGTGGCAAAAACACGACAAAGTTCACTGTTACTATACGACAGGACAAATCTGATTTGCATAGATTTGAAAATGTCAAATACACTAAATCTAGTGGCGACCATTCCAGTGTTACTGTCAGGTAGTAATGTTATCTAAGCCGTAGTTTTTCCCCACCAATGTTCATATTTGCCAGAATCACAGGGTAAAATTCCACTCTCTGCTTTGAATTTTAACTAATGTTGTGACGCTGAAAAGGATGAGATGAAATCTGGTGAAAACCACAATCAAAGCAAAGCCACTACAAAGCCCATGTAACGGTTTAGAATCTTGATTGGCCGGTCTGCTAAGACCCCATGTTAATTGTTGACATGGTCTATGTCGAGATGTAAATCAGCCATGATTTTTCTTCAACTCACCCTCTCTCGCGGTGTACTGGCGTTCCGAAATTTGGCAGTTGGCCAGTCATTGAGATCCATTGTATTCCAAAGGAGTGTTTAGAAGCTCCCATAGCTGTGTCTTTGTTATGTCCAACACAAGTAAGCTCATACGAACTGACCTGGCTAGGTGGTTTTCTCCAATAGTGCTCACAAACCAAGAAATAAACATGTTTAGATTCCGTGTTTACACACCACTGCGCATGCTCAGCAGA
>OMLI01052123.1:0-18758 GCA_900302605.1 Rondeletia loricata
CCCTGAAGGAGGCGCTCGCTATCATCGGCGACATCTCCACCTCCACCTGCTCCACCCCTCTGCCTCCACCTGTAGACTCCTCCTGGATACAGCGCTGCAGGTACACACTCATACAGTTGGACTACAATGACACATAACCTTGTTGCCTATGCCTATCACTTAAACCACAGACTTGTGGCAGCTGTTGTATATGACATGGTTATCCCCCTCTCTGTCTGTAAGGGCCACTCCTCCACCCAGCCCCACACCCCCTAAAAAGATAGTGGCTGGTCCCAAGCCCGTGGCTCGTGGCCCTGCCCCTGCAGCTCCTTGGGTGCCCTCTCGCTCTGGACCCCCTGCTCTCCCCGGTGCTGACGGCCTCCAGCAGCACGCTGGCCAACCCAACCGTGCCCCTCCCAGTGTGCCAAGGTAACTCTGAAACCACATCTTGGGTCAGCCACTAAGCACAAAACCACTGTTATAAACCTGACATTTTATATTATGATGTCCTCCGCGCTCAGTCTGTCACTCAAACACGCACTTGCATGTATGCGTACACATGCACACACATATACACAACCAAACCTTGCGCTACGGAGGCATAGGGGGAGAGAGCGTTGTTATTTGAGCTGGGTGGGGGTCTGCTGGAAAATGTGTTTCTCATATTCTCTTTCCCATCAGCCACAGTAGACAGGCCTTCTCTCAGTACAGCTTTCTACTGGAGCCAGAGACAACAGGCTGCGCTCTCTCTCTCTCTCTCTCTCCCAAGTTTTCATCGCTCCCTCTTTCCTTCATCCCCCTTTCTTTCTTTCTTTCTCCTAGCATGCATTTGTTTTATTGCCTTCCCCATTTTCCCTCATGCAATATCTTTCTTTTCTTTGTTTCCCCCACTCCTTTCTTATACTTTTCTTCACTTCTCCCCTTTCATTGGTGCCTCCCCTGCCTTTGGCCTGTCTCTCCTTTTTCTCTCTGCCTCATTTCCTCTGTGCTCTCCAATGGTTCTTTAGGGCCTTTCCCCGCTTACAGTCTCTCTCTTTCCTTTCCTTATGCCTCTTTCCCTAACTCCTTCTCTCTCGCTCTTGCTCTCTCTCTCTCTCTCCCCCTCCCAACTCCTTCCCTCTATAGATCAACATGGGCCATCTGGGTATTTGTGGGGCACAGCAAATTTTTTTGATGCTATCAATCTCTTTTTTGTCTTACATATTTATTCTCACCATTGAGATACAGGCAATATGTAAAAAATTGTAATCTATGAGCGGGGGATGAGTGTGTACCCTGGTAGAGTATTTTTCCTGCTTAGCCCTGCCCCAGCATGTGGATCTACTCTTTCCTAACACTTCTCTCTCATCCTATCCTTAACTCCCTCCTTCTTGACCAACCTACTGCTCCCTTACCCATCCAGTCTCCATCTCCAATACCGATCTCTCTCCCTTATTCACCCATTTCCGCCTTCTGTTTCTCCCACACAGGATCGCTCAAGTTCCTCCTCTTAGCCAATACCAAGTCTCAGCCATGCAATCGTTTTTGCAAGTTGTCACAACCTTTACCACAGGCCTCTCTTGCATGGCTGCAATGCTCTCAGCGATAAAATAAAATAATAAAAGACAATTGCAGTTAAGGGGGTGTAGTGTGTGTGTGGGCTCTTTGCATGTGTGAACAATATTATGTTGGACCCTATTCTGTAATAGCAATAGCAATATCCTTGATCTGTGTCTTCTCCAGGAGGCAGCCCCCAGGTATCCCCACAGTAAAACCACACTGATGGCTGCCCTTTCTGCTCAGAACTCCATTACCCATCTACCCCAGTGATCATCCCAGCTGCAGCTGACTGCTACCCAGAGAGGCAGATGAGCTGCATGATGTGTAATTCAGCTGCAGTACTGTTTGCTGGGCTCCTCTCTGCCTTCTCAGGGGAGCCGCTGTTTGCAGAACTCACTCGGTCGTCGGCCTGTTTTGTACATAATGTCATTGTTCGTAAATGCTGTAATGTGCCTGGCTGCTTGCCGAATTGTCTCAAGTGCCTGAACTTTGTGTAAATAAAAATGCCATTTCTGAGTAATTCTGCGTGGAGAGAATATACACCATTTCTATTGTTTTTAAATAAACTGGGGTTTTATTTTTTAACATGTATCCTCTTTATTTGAAGGCTTGAAATGAAAGATTGTTAGCAATGGCAATCATCCATTAAATCACTTTATTATTGAAGTTTTCTTTATATATTTTTTTCCACTTAGCTGTGAGTTCAACCTTTATTTAACTGTGCAGCTCATAACATTGGTGTATATCAGTGGTTCCTAAACGGGTCCAGGGACCCCAGAGGGACCTTGAGGGGGTTCCCTAGCAAAGAGGATTAGTTCAATTTAACAGTTACTTTATTCACTAGAGGTTAGCACAATGAGAGAATGTGAATATTCTGATCAGAGGTCTCATTCACTCCATTGTTATCTCCCTCCAATGGTAGAGACGACAAAAATATTATTTAATGGAGGTCCACGGGACAAAACCTTTATAAAGGTTTAATGGGGGTCTGTTGTATAACGGTATTTATTTGGGGGTCCTTGACACGAAAATGTTCGGGAACCGCTAGTGTATGCAGCATGCTATAAGCACCAGTATTAACTATCAGATGTAAAACATCTTGTCTGACTGTGACCATGTAAAGAGCAATTTGTCATTGTGACGCGCTATTATTACGACAGTAGGCCTAGCTTCTTGTATCTGGAAGCCGGCTGGTTGGTTCTGCGAGGGGAGGCGAGGCGAGGCTGAGCTGAAGTAGAGAGACGGCTTGTTTGAACTTCGTTAAAGTCGGGCTTAACAACACCATGGCGCCACCACACCGCACACAACCAGCTGCGAAGCGCACTGCCACATTTCGCACCAAGCCAGGGAAAGGAGAGGTGAAGGTAGGACATCTAGCGTCCACTGCACTCTGCTTCAGAGCAGGTTTTGCTGCCTTCAGGTGCTCCTCGTAAGCTCCTGCTTCCGAGATTGGCAGTCGTACATATAGGACTTGTCCTGCATTCAAGTGCTTTTGGTCGGAAATGATAACAATGGACCCTGAAACAAAAGTAGTTTTTGGGTGTCTATTTGTAGATTAAGCGGCACAGAGCTACTTTGTGCTGCAGTGGCAGAAAGAAATTGATGTTTCATTACTTCATTTAAAATAAACATTTCAACTAAAAGTTAAACAAGGAGTGAAAATAGAAACATGCAACAGTAGTAGTGTCTTCTTTAATGCTAAACAAAAGTGTCAGTAGCCTAGAGGTTAAGCCAGGTAGGGCCTAACCCCCACCTGCTCCAGTCAGGGGCCAACATTAGAAGACTGGTTATGAAGGAGCAGGCGTGCTCCGTCGAATTTACTTGGATAAATAAAGGTTAAAAACAACAAATGCATAATTCGTATCGTTAATTGTAGACAATGTATCCGTGCGCTTGGCCCCCTGAACGTCACACCTCGGAAACGCGGGTATCAAAGAAAAGGCACCAGTAGTAATTAGGATATTTCCAACAACAGGTGAAGGCAGCATTGATCCGGCTCGAAGTGAGCTTCGTTTTAACAACTGATAATAAAAATGGAGGCTATAATATCGTGATGGTCATATCATATTGTAGTCTAGGTAAAAGGACCTAATCCTACTCTCTATTCGGTTAATGAAAGAATTTACACAAAATATGGATTTTTGTTTTATTGCAAAACCCCATTTCATCTTACATTATACTATTGATATTATATTTCAACATATTTTGCAATGGAATTAGAGCCCTTGTTCATTATGAAGCCAACATGGTAAAACTTCCATTCATCCATCCATCCATACTCAACATCCAACATTAAAAAATCATTACGCTCTCCCATAGATTAATAAAAACTCTCCCATAGATTCATAAAAACATCACTGATACAGAAACGGAATCAGAGCATATTCAGTAATGTTAGACAGCATTACACATTACATACAAATTCTGAGGTTAACACCTTTAAAATAGCAGCAGCTTTAACTTATGGCTGTCCAACTAGCTGTGGGCCGGTGATAGAGTAGTTTGCATTTGTCTGTTAGGATGTACAGCACCAACATAATACTGTAGGCCAACACAGTAAATTGATTCATAGAAAATCCTCAATTCGCCTACACCTTTGATGTCAATTTGGGCAGAGGCAGCTGGTGCTCTTCCTTACATCTTATCCTGTCCGTTAGTGAAGGAAGTGGCCAAGGTCCTCGTGAATCTCAGCCTCATCCCAGGGTCCATGGATGTTGTCCTTGTGTCTCTGCAGCCTGACCAGCAACAGGGGACAGAGCAGGGTAACACTCCCTAGGGCCAGGGCCAAGAGCACGGCTCCCCCCGGCCAGTGGGACCCCAGACCCCCCACCCCTCCAATACACACTCCCACACACACCCCGGCAAACTGGTTAGGGGCGTTCTCCCTGAGCCTCTGCAGCAGGCAGGGCCACAGGGCAAACACCTGTAGGGCACAGCTAAGCATGGCGAAGGTGTGCAGAGCCCCGGGTAACCTGGAGGCTAAACACACAGAGGCAAACAGGGCCGCGTTGAGGGACAGGCTGCCCGGGGGTGAGGGCTGGGCATAAGGGAATGACACCAGGTGGGCCAGTAGCATTACAGCCGACATGGCATACACCGTGTCTGTGCTCACCGACTCAGTTAGCGTCTTCAGAACCGGCGAGAAGCCAAAGGTGAAGGAGAGGAAGATGGCGGCACTCTGTAGGTCCGCCAGACGTGTCCGGGGCTCACAGCCTGATTCTACCCGTGACCTCAAGGCTTGGTACAGTCCATAGCCCAGCAGGGCGCAGAGCAGGCTGGTCCACAGCAGGGTCTCAGGGGACAGCAGACCCTGTGGGGAGAACAGAGAAATGAATTATTCATGGGCCAAAGACAATGTCAGACAGATACAGGCTTCTTTCATGTCTTGAACGAAAAAAATCTGTCTAAGAAGAATCCCTTCCCTATGAGTGACTAGATTAATGATGTATACAATGGAAACCAGTCCATAGAGCACCAACACAAGCACACCGCCTGCTCTACAGAGGACCATGGGGTGAAGAAGGGCTACACCAACTTCACTGGCCGTACCTGCTCCATGTAGAGCCAGAGGGTGATGAAAATGGCCACACAGGACAACTGCTGTCCTACCAAGCCTGCTTCTTTCACCACGGCCCAATAGCGGTACTGCCGGATGCCCTCATTCCTCCGCAGCTCCTCCAGGAACCGTTGGTCCACATAGTTATCAGGGAACGGCTGGCGCTCCCACAGAACCTTCTGCCAGGGCACAGCTGGACCTGGGGCGCTGTCAGGGCCCATCACCTTCACCAGACACACACGGTCACATGTTAGGCAGAGTCTAGGGCAGGGAACTTTTCATCCACTGCTCAAAGTAGCTGGTGGATTCCAAAATTCTACTTTCACCTTCAAGATTTTCCAGACAAATTGCTTTTTATAATTGAAAAGAGGCTGGTTATTTACCTGCTAAAACGTCTGGTAGAGTAGACAAGCTTACCAGGCACAGACAAAGTTGACTCGCATTTGGCTGGTGGCTAGTGTTCATGTCCCACCCTGGACATAATGCAGTTCTGTCGAAGGTACATTAACCCAAGAGTTGTTAGATCATTTATAATCAAGCTAAGTCACATCATTTGTGATATACAGTTTTACTTAGAATACCCCATCCCACCCCATACAACATTCCTCATGTAGCTACTAACGTTTTACGTTAGCCCGATAGGTTAACGTTACTCGTTTCGCAAGCTAGCTAGTTATGTGAGCTATGTGTCAGCTCGTGGATTTCTTGGATTAACGACACTGTGAACACCCCTCAACCGTGTCACATGAAAACTGAAATTAAAGCACGGTTGTGTTGGTGAAGAAAGACAGAGAAATCTCAAATGTTTGACAGGTTGGCCGGTGCTGCTAGAGTTGACAGCAGCTGTCGGTGCTTCCGGCTTTGATGCGACATTACAATCAAACAAACCATGTATCTAAGAACAATAAACATAATACAATCCGCTAAAGTGTCTCCATAAATGTCTCAGAAGGTTTTTAATCTACCTGGGATAGGCTTTTGTTCGGCGTCGTCGTTACCAAGGAGGTTTAATATTAGGTCGCTGTCGCTACAGTCTCATCGTTTCATTATCCCGGAAGTGAAGCACAACTTGGCAACGAATTAGAGCACAGCGTCCCCTGTTGGGTTCTTGAACAACCCGCGGCCAGCTGTCAAACGCTCAAATGGAACTATGTCAAATTAAAATCGATTATTTAATCTTCCTTAATAAATGTGTCCTTGACCAGGTGTCTGTGGTGAACATATGTGGTCCCTCCTCTGCTGACATCAAGGGACAGACTGCCATGCCTGCCAGAAGGTAACCTGTCCTGACAGCTGTAATAAACATATTTCAACATTTGAATCATTTACATATCAATGATGGTTCCTATCACGTTTAAAGATGTTTACCAGGCTGACACCAACAACAATAACCTAATCAATAGTCTCTGATTATCTGTCCTATAGATGCTACCCGGTGCATAAACCACGGCCCTGTGTCTCTCATCTGATGCATCTGGCACCTGCACCAGCAGCCAATAAGCCGCTCTTATCCAGCAGGGAGAACAGCAAGGTGCCAGAGGAACCACAAACACCAACCACCAAGTTACATACTCCCAGCGCAAAGAAAGTTGGGATTGGAATTAACATGTGCAATCTTGCAATTCCACAGAATGATAGTGAATATTTACATTGAATATGACACAATGTCTCATAATTTCTGTGAGACCGTTTCACCCCTAACCTTTTTTCCAATCCAAGTTGTTGTCTTTTCGTTAACTTATGCTTGGGTGCCTGTTATTGACAGCCTATCTCTGACTCTAGTTGCAGATAGGGACATGTCTTAACAAAGATGGGGTTTCCAGAAGGGCTGGACAGTCCCGACAGCTTCTGACAGGCAAGTATCATGAATCATGAAGAGAAAGCCACCTCACAGATATTGGAGAATTCCTTAGTGTACTTCTGCGAGGATGCTGGCAGAGTGATGGAGGGTGGAAGATGATGACTGAAACCAGAAACCCCCATATACTCCTTTTATATACCACTTCCTTTCATCTTTCCTAGACTGCGTCCACTACGCATATCAGAGGACTCTGGTCCAACACTACATCAGTGTCTGGGCATCCAACCTCAGCACAAACGGATCCAGAAGACGCCAGAAGGCCCACCCCTCTCTATGATTCAGTCATTGCTATTTCCACTGAGTTGTTGTATGCTTGACAAGGCTGTGGTTTTCCTTAAGGTATCTGCTTAACTATTTTATATGTTGTCATCATGCAGTTGCTACACATATGTGACAAAAATAGATGAGCCTTTTGTCCTTCTGTTCAAGGAAGGGCGTGGGAATAATTTAGGCTTGTGAATAAATACAGTATTTCTGTTCTCCAGTGTCAGGCACACAACAGGACACAGACATCAGAAAAAGGTATGATTGTTTAATTTACACACATTTACAACTACAGAACATAAGTTGAATAAATATCACAGAATGTCTCATTCCCTCTCCCACCATTGTTCCATCAGGCTAGTAAAAGTTATTTTTCAAAGACAGCTTGGCTATCAATGACTTTAGAAATACAACTCTTTTTTTATTTATGCAGAAGAGAACTGTACAGAAACCTCTGTTTTGACTGTAGATAAAACTTCATTTTATTAATCCAACACTTATAAGACTTACAGTATCTCAACATACAGTACTTGAACTAAACACTGGATAAAACAGTGACACCAAATGGGCAGGGAAAGAAAGGGTGGTAATAAGCACTTTTCACAACTCAGGCAGGGGACGACCATTCCTGACCACCACAGTCTTGTGGGGGTCCTGTGTGTTATTGCAAGGATCCACGAAAGTCAGTGTGATATATATGGCAAAACTGCTCAAGGTTTCTTCTTACACTTCATATGGTTGTTTATAGTATGAAGGCATGAACATATGATCTTTGTTTTACAGCACCGGGCATTTCAACATCCCATCAGAAGATGGCGACATAAGAGTTTCCAGCTGGGGTAGTGAGTGACCAGGAGTAATCTGTGGAGCTCACTAATAATAATAATAAAAAACCTCAACACCCATCATCACAGGCCAGGGTAATGTCTTAATACTATACAAGAAAATAATCTGATAAAAACCTCTAGAACAGTGTACCTTAACCTACATATGTGGACAAGTTGTGGACCTGTTTGTGGTGGGTCCCCATAATACAAATATCACATTGTCATTAGCCAGGATCAAAGTACCCAAATTTGGGTTTTGGGGCCCAGGCTACTAAACTTTAAGAACACATGCTCTAGGAATATGAGGGCATGAAAAAGAAATAACCAAAAATATATTGTTCTGACAGCCAAGAGCTGTGGCAGTAAGGCCAGTGCATTGAACAGTTATTAAAATGTTGTTGTCTAATAAAGTTTGAATATCACTCCAGATGCAAACATTTAGAAGAATGTTGAAGTAGCCGAGGCAATGAATGGGTCATGCATATTGGTCTGAACATTGCTCCCATGCAGTAGTGGTGATGACCTTCCAGGTGTCGGTAAGATAGAAATAGACTTTTGTCACTAGAGACACAGGCAGACTCAACATCTTCATACGCAAGGTGGCTGTAACCAGACACCCCTGTTGGCAAGCCTGGGGCTGGACAGGGTAGGGGAGTGGAGCTGGCTGCCATTTAGGCCAGAAGCCCACGAGTCATGGCAGAGGAGAACAGGGCAGTAGTCATGAAGAGATTTAGAGATGGCACATTTCCCTTTCCCCCCCTACTCCACTTTCCCTTGGGTGCCAAGGAGCAGCATTAGCAGCATGGCCTGACCTGACTTGTCTGTATTGGCATGAAAGGGCGAGTCCGTGACTGAATTGCTATCTACATCAGAAATGTCTGTTCCTGGCAATGAGAGAGACATTTAAAGGCCACACAAATTGGCAAAAGGCTGGCAGCTAAGTACAAACCACTAAGGCATCTCAGTAACACACAAAGTTAAAGGTTTTGACCACAGAACTTGAACGGATAGAATGGTCCTTCCACTGGTTGGCATGGTAATTTGGCTAGTACAGCATAAAATGGTGATTATGGAATTTTAAGGGTTAGTTGCTATGGTGACAACACAAGTCTGGGCATTAAGGCAGTACAGTCTGTCACACTTGCTCGAGAACTGTGCAGATGTGTCTGTTGCACGAGTGCTTAGCAAACTGTCAAAACTCAACTGAAAGCTGACGTTAGCAACAAGGTTAACGTAGCATTATCAAAGATTGTATTTCTCTCGCTAGCTCTTCTAGTCAACATTAGCATTTTAGCAATCCATGGCAGCAAGGCGACGGAGAAGGTCCTTTGGTCCTTGCTGCAAAACCTCTCCTCTCAGCGACTTGCAGTAAGTCGGTTCATACAGAAGCTAGTCCAACGGTACACATACAAATGGCCGCCGCTCCGACCATCCAGGAACATTGATTTGAATGGGAATGACCGTTCTATCCATTCAAGTTCTGTGGTTTTGACAACACAACTCATGTATTGGAAGACATGACATGCCAACAGAGTGGTCACACCTCCCACCCCTGTTTGGGAGAAATAAATCAAATTCTTCAAACAGATACCATTTCTTCATCTAGGTCATCTTAACGCTCAAATAAAAACATGTCCAAAGAAAAAAAGGACATTTTGCATAATAAGGCCACTGGCCTGTTGTGACTTTAGGCTCTGTTAGAAAAATAGTCACACCATAAACTTGCTTCTTATGTTACCTTCTGTGAAGAATTACAGCAGCTAAGGAGGTCTATAAGATAATATACAAGTTTGAAAGAGAGACAGAAAGACTTTCTTTCTATGTAGCAAGGAGGCTGAGGTTGAAAAGTCGAGCCGGTGACAGATGTAAGTTCCTGTTCCAAAGCGGACACTCCCACTGTCCCTCCAACACCAGTGGATTGAAAGACCAGACAAACAATTGTGGGTAGTTTGTACTTAAGAGTTAATATCAGTATGTCTCTGCATGTTTATGCAAGTTGGAAAAAGAATGTCCACATTTCTCAGTGTGTCTGTGCATGTGTGTGTGTGTGTGACATCCTGTGTTAAGAGTCACAAGCCAAGAGCCCCAGCTCAGTTAAAAGAATCCAAATAATATTTGTAGGCTAGTGCGTTAGTTTCTCTCTCTGTCCCCTCCATTTGGGGTGGGGTTATGTGCGTACTTTCCTTTTGTCATCAAACAGTGAGCGGACTAGGTAGACCTGAATCGCTGACACCAACATCATAACAACCAGATTGGTGAAGGACCACATGTTCACCCGGTCAAAGTTACTCTCCTGGAGGTTCCGGTCGCGAGCCTCGAACGCCCGCAGCACCGTCTGGATCTGCACACTCTTGCCCAGCCGAGCCTTCACACTGTTGATGGTGTCCTGGAGGAGAGGAGATAGACAGGTCAAATTAAGTGGATGTGAAAACGCAACCAAGATAAGAACTGTCCAACCACATTGTTCCTCTTCCTCACACCTGACACTAAACTAACCCGCAGCATAAACTACAAAGCAGAGTGATCCAGATGAGAAGAGAGTGAAGTCTCCCTAGGGGCAGCTTCGAGTTCCTAAACAAAGCAGCTCAATCAGGTGTGTTCTCTCTTCCATGAGAAAACAACATCCTCCACAGCTGGAAGTTACACTTCCTGTCCCTTACTGAGAGACGCCTACAGCCCAGGGACTGGGGATGTGACTTCTGACACAAATAAATGCTTTTACTCTTGAAGGGGTGGAGCAGGATACTATGGTGCAAGCTGAAACTGTTGGCTGCTCTCAGATGGGTGAGAGTTCATGATATTGTCTATTCTTGACATTCTCCTTGTGACTTTGCCTGTTTGTGGTTGTTTGTACGCCATTTTGTTGGCAGCCTGTTTGCTGGGTCACTTTGCTACCCCCTATGTCATTCTGTGAGCATACGTGGCAAAGTGACAAACATCTCAATGACAGACAGCAGATGGATGAAGTCGAGAACACTCAGAGAAAGGGCTTCTGACAGCAGGGACACATGAAATACTTTGAACAGTTTCTCTCCAATGCCATTCATGCTCAAAAGATCCCATACATAGAACCTATTAATCATTAGCTCTTCAATGTGTTGCATGTCAAATTTCCTCCTTTCCGCATAACACGACATGTGGTCTATCTTAAGCTGGCTGCCTCCTCACCATGATGTCCTCCAGCTTCATGTCCAGTATGTCTGTTCCGTGGACGTACTCTTTCCAGTCTTCTGGGTCTTCTCCATCTGAATCCATGTTGTCCAGGATCAGCTCAAAGAAGATGATCTTCTCTGAGACAGCGCTGAATGTGTTGTCAAAGCAGAACATGTAGTCTCCATCCTCGGTTTCAATACTGGAGAAATGCACAGGGAGGTTGAGCTTGTACATGTAGCTGTGATTGACTGTGTGTGATTAACACATATGTCTCTGATGTCACGTGTGTAACTTACGTGTGCACTCCATCTGATTTCCGGTAGTCACTGAACAGTACTTGGCCAGAAGGAGAGGAGATGTGGAAATCTACATCCAGACCTGCACCATCCAATACCTGTGGACAGTGGAGGACACACACACACACACACACACGAGCACGCGAGGTGAAAGGGACAAGGAATGAAAGAGGCATGAAAAAAATGAGATATTAGGATTTCAACAGTCCTTCAGTTTCAACAGTTAGTCTGGGTTGACATTCTTTTCTCTTGAGTCTGTAGAAGCAATTTATTTCAATACATCAAAAATGAAGAATGCTAGGCTATGGACTAGGACTATGTTGTCATTTGAAGGTTTTCCTCATTCTCCAATGGAAGCGATAAGCCTGGATAACTTGTCCTCCATGATAGACACTACAATAGATAGGTGTATGACACACAAGATGCTCGGGATGTCTCCCACAATATCAAATGCCAACTCCCTGACATAGCTTATTTTAACACATACCAGAAAGTCCAACGCAGAAATTCATAAAGGCTGCGCGAGCTGTATTCTGACTGGCTAAACAGGTCCCCAACAAAAACGAAAATCAAGGAGGAGTAGGCAATATAACCTGCTTGTTCACTAACGTAATGGTACAGATAAGTTAATTTCACATAAAGGTATACTAATGCAGTCTGTATGCCTGAAATAAACCACGACACACAATAAAGCATCATCAGTAATCTGAATAAAAACAGAATTGGCTGAGAGACGTTGTTGAGAGTCAGAGTTGGTGGTTTGCTCAGCTACACATTCACAAAGGAATATGCTAACTGTGTCAGCTTTTATTACCTGATATTCAATCTCCAGTGATGCGTCTTTCTTCATGGTCTGGTAGAAACAATCCTTTCGACCGGCGGGTAAAGTGAATGTGAAGTCGCTGTCCAGAGACTGGGAGAAGGCGGCCAACACCAGAAAGCTCTCCGGGAGAGCGACTAACACGGACAGCATACACAAAAACATCCGGAGCAGCTCCATGGCCAACCCTGTGTATCTCTGGCACCTGTGGTGAAAGTCCAAAACAGACTAAAAGGTGTTTGCGAGCCACTCTCGTGTTAGCTGTGAAGCTATGCTCGCCCAAACTTCACTTCTGTTGGAGAGCTCTCAGTAGTAGGAAAGACTGTGGGACTGCGAGGACCCCGCCGGTATACAACATCAATTTGCATCAAATATTGCAAACAATATCGGTTTAATTTACTATTCAATTTCAAATTGTATGATATTTAGATTTGGGATGTCTTATATAGCGTATAAGAAGTTTAAAAATACATAAATTAAGGCACATTTTAGAGGGCCCTTTTCGAGTTGCACTGTGGGAAATGCAGTTCTATTTTCTCACACAGGCCAAAGGGATAAGACAAGTTTGATGTTGGATATTCGACAGATATTCAGATTCAACCTTCCGAACTCGTCGGCGTGTTCTTGCACATTTTTACCCAGTGTTAGTAGTCAGAGCCTGGGGCGGCTCACTCCTACCTCTGCTGTTGTCCTTGGGCCACTTTCTTAGGGACCGTTAATAAATTACTGTGCGAATGGAAAAATAAAGATTAAAGAAGAAGAAAATAAGAAAACGAATATTTTAAAAATCCGTTGCTGAGGCCACATGCCTCTTTTTATAGTCAATATGTGCTAATTTTATATAAATCATTTTATATAAATATTTCAATGTAAAAATAAAGGGATTTTTTTTCAATAGCTTCCATCTCATGTGATCCAGTGACTCAAAATTATATTAAACAAGACTAGGTCAAAACCTAGTATATGGCTGGACTGTGTATTGGTACGGTCACACATGCACGAAATTAACGGGTCCCGTTCTATTACCGCGGGTCCCGGGTCTGTTTATCATTATGTGTAATACCCGAGTGGATCCGAGAAGACCCGTGATCAGCGCTGATCACGAGAGAAGCACTTATTTTGATATTGTAGCCTACTTCCTGTTTTATTTTGATACTAACCTCCCCTCTCGTTTCAGTTCCTGCCATTGCGTGTGTTCCGCTCCGGATGACCCACACCTGGGCTCGTTACTCACCTGTTCCTTATTTTGCAATCTGCCCTCCCTATATAACGTTAGATCGTGGGAGTATTGATATAGATCCCCTTAGTTCCCCATGCTCTTTGCTAGATTTTCGGACTCTGCCTTGTTTTGGGATTTCGCTTTTTCCCTCAGACTGATTCCTGTGGAGTCTGACCACGTGAGACTAGCCGACCAATGGTCAAAATGCATCAGTCAGTCAGCGACATGTGGGGATGTAGGGCTGGCCCGCTAGCGCTGTCCAGCCAAAAATTCTAAGACATGACCCACATGGGGCACACCTCTTTGTATTGTCAATAAGTGTTTTATTCATTTTAAATAAATATTTTAATGGAAAGGGATTTTTGTGACGACTGAGTCAAAATAAATATCAAACACTTCTAATACATGGCCCACACCTCTTTTTATTGTCAGTGTCGTTTATTTTTATAAGATATTTTCATGGAATTATGTTTGTTTTTCACTTCTTTCACTATACATGACCCAATAACTCAAAGCCAGCATCAAAACATTCTAACCCAATGGGTACATGAGGCACATTGCTTTTGAATGTGAATAAAAGCATAATTTATGTAACAGAAATATTTTAATTGAAAAACAATTACATTGTTCAATAGCTTTTATTAAACATGGCACAATAATTCAAAAAAAAAAAATCCCAACGTTTTAACATAAGGGCCAAATGGGGCACACTTCTTGAAAATGTAAATAAAAGCTTAGTTGAATTTACATAAATATTTCAGCATTCACATATATGTATGTGACTGAGAAAGTCCATATGCTGGGTAAGAAAATGTACATAAAGTAAGGCTTCTCTGGTGCGTTGCTTTCAAATAAGCAATCCAAAAATGGAAATCCGCACTCTCAAAAAGATAGCTTGATTTATTTATTTTACATGTTTCAAATAAAAAACATGCAGCTTGGCAAACTGACAAGAAAAGACAACGTTTGGCCCGTAGGCTTCGTCAGGTCATTGGAACACTGGTTCCTTCATTGAAATTTACAGCACACTGATTTAACTTTAACTAATTTAGATGTGAGGGTCATAAAGACTGGGAATAGACTACATACTACACTTTACAGGAAGGATAGGCTACTAATGTAAATAGTTTACTTCATATCACAAGTTGTGGTATGAAGATAGTGACTTCATCAGGTCATTGGTTACACCTGTTAGTGACTTCCTTTAAATAGGTCAGGCCTATATAGACTCCCCTACACTAGGGGCAGCATCTACAAATCAAAACATATGAATATATTCTAAGATTATTATTTTTTTTCTTCATTATTTCTTACATAGGCGTACAAAAGCAAAGAAGACCCATTTCTATTATTTACATCATTCTATAGGATTACTTTGACAGTAGATATGCTGTTCATATTTCAACCACATATATGAAAGCTATACAGATGGAAGTCACATCAACATAATGTATAAATACCATTGAGGCAGAGCAGAGCAATATAATTAATGTTATTTTAAACCTCCCATTCAAGAAACCACAAACAATGGAAAAAACTACCAAAGAAATGGAGCCAACTCATAGTCTTCATTCAGCCCACCTGGGGTCAGCGTACCTATTTTAAAAATCCAAAATGTTTCTCTTCTCAAAAGGTAGTTGTCACCACCTCTCCTCTTCCTAGTGATAGCCTCAATACCAACGCAGCATAGAGAATGAGAATTATGTCCCATTTAACAATGTGATTAGCAACTGGAGAAGCAGGATCACCACGTCTAATTACACTCTTACATTCACTGAGTCTGACTTTTAATGATCTGACCATTTCCCCAACACAAGGGCATAATGAAATATATATCACGTGTGTTGTGTTGCATGTAATCCTATCTCTTCCCAGAACAGGGATGGGTAAAACTGTTAGTTCTTGAAACAGTGTTACATTGTGCACAACGGCCACAAGGGAAACAGCCAGGTGAAGGAGTGAATACTCGAGAAGGAGGTGTGTAATGATCAGACTTGACTAATATATCTCTTAGATTTGTTCCCCCTTTAAAAGATGAAAGAGGAAGATCTTTAAAGATTGCATACAGTCTGTGGAGAGCCAGTGTTTTTTTCACAATGTCTTGAATCGCTCTCTATGTGTGTTATAGGTTAATGGACAAATAACTGATAAGGGCTTTTGCTGACTGAGTCTGAATAAAGAAATTGTAATCTGTCCCTGCTAGTAACTTTGGAGACAGCCTGGTCTAAGCACACTTGAGGGGGATACCTGTTGACTGAAGTGATCCTTCAGGTCATTCACAGTTTTCTCAAAATCACTTTCATCATCTACGAATTCTACACATTTGACTATGTGGGAGGCCCCTCTTAAGAAAGGTGGGATGACAACTTGTGGTATGAAGTAAACTATTTACATTAGTAGCCTATCCTTCCTGTAAAGTGTAGTATGTAGTCTATTCCCAGTCTTTATGACCCTCACAT
This sequence comes from Rondeletia loricata, assembly GCA_900302605.1. Classification (NCBI taxonomy): domain Eukaryota; kingdom Metazoa; phylum Chordata; class Actinopteri; order Beryciformes; family Rondeletiidae; genus Rondeletia; species Rondeletia loricata. Next base: position 15,974 of record OMLI01052123.1, read on the forward strand.
CTAGTTAAAGTTAAATCAGTGTGCTGTAAATTTCAATGAAGGAACCAGTGTTCCAATGACCTGACGAAGCCTATGGGCCAAACGTTGTCTTTTCTTGTCAGTTTGCCAAGCTGCATGTTTTTTATTTGAAACATGTCAAATAAAGAAATCAAGATATATATATTTTTCTCATTAACTGAGAAAAAATGATAGTATTTAGTTGCATGTAGCCCTGAGCTTTGATGAGGTAAAACTAATGGTTGTTTAAAAAAATATTTTCATGAATGACCATGATTCAAGGTGTTATTGCAATGTTAAAGCAAAAAGTACACAATGTACACATTCCTTCAAGCCCTAACACCTCATCAAGTGATTTGGACTGTCACTTACGTGCCTCGACAAAACAATTTATCGACAGTAGTCATTCCTATTGCAACGTTTGACATCATCAGTCGGTTATGCAATCATGTATACTATTGAAGCCTAATGTAATCTACTTATCAAGAAAATAGGTGATGTGTCCTCTTCCAGCAACCTCCACACAGTCCAAGTGGGTAAATAGGCGGGGCTTTATCCCAGCACGTCATGGATGTTATCATACATCCTGTTAATCCTGCTATGTCTTTGTATGATTGGCTGACAAATCTACAGACCTGGTCCTATTGGTCGGACGTGGAGCAGTGGCTGAGTTTGCCGAGAGCTAGCTATCCGTCAACAGCAGTAGCGAGCAAGCTAGAAAAGAGGCGGCGTGGTGTCCGCACAATGAAAATTAGTACACCTCAAGAGACGGCCGTTGTTAATTAACACAGGTCGTCATCTGATAAAAAGCTTGTCTTCGGTTTATTGTGTAGCCGTGAGAGATTAGAAAAACCCCACAAAGAGCGAGGATGTTGGTCCCCGCGGGAAGATAATGAAGAGGTTGAGCGTTTTGTTGGTGTGCCTCATTGTAGCTCTCTTGTGCTGGTAAGCTTAGCCCACATCTCCATCTGCATTCACATTATTGCTGACATGTCAGACGAATGACAATTATAATAACTGATGAAACACGGTTTATTATTATGATGCTGTCTGTCATTTCGTTTTGTCTCTTATCTGTTGCCACGTATCAGACAGTCAGTCATCAATGTTCAGTGTGTCATCATCACTGCTAACGTTGACAGCTAGTCAGAATGTGTGGAGTGATGTTAACTCAGGAAGAGGGTTTTCATGGTGTTGTGGGTACTTGATAGTTACTTGTTAGTCGTTTAAATGCTAGCTAGCTTCCTGAGTCAGCTGTAGAATAGCCACCAGCATAGCTCGCTAACCCAAACCAGAATAAAGTAGGGCTTTGATGGTCAACGTTACTTGGAATATTTTCTGTATCTTTTATCAATATGTTTTATAATGCTGCAGTTAGAATTTGTTCTCCCAATAACATTGTTATCAATAACATAAATCGATAAATACATTTAGTATTAAGTCTAGCTATGGAACTAGGAATAGCCATACTTAAGATCCACTGTAACAACACAGATGAGTTACAGCCTCTGTATCAAGGTGCGAACACAATGTAAATACACAAATTAAGCATCTTTATACTTTTACAGATATAAGAGAGACATGTTAAGATACTCGGCAATATAAATTAAAAAATCTGCTTCATTACAGTATGTGATATATCTAGTCCTCCACCATGGCACATGCACACAGAGGTGACAGCTGGGACTTAATGCATGCAAGTCATGAATTTGTTAATCTCACAGAGGCACTGACGCAGGTAACAATACTCTGGGTTTGTGAGGGGATTAACAGGCCAGCTAAAATGCCAAGTTTCTCCAGATGGGTGACTCAATAACAGCTAGCTATCCAGTTTGAGACCTGCCATACATTTCTTTCTCTGCTGTCCTGGTCATTTATTGGTGACAACTACTCTCTATTTCTTTACTTGAGGCTTTGATGGCTTTATCCTTTGGGAGATCATATAGTCTCAGTCATAGAAAAGCCTGCTGTACATTTCACTCCCTTTATTTGAAAAGGTGAATATGTGGTCCCTTTGAGAGTCATCAGTTGTAGAAATGACAGTGAGTTCAAATAAATAGTTGAGCGGTATATTCACTTTATGCCCTTCTAAAGTGAGAACCACACTTTGTAAAAGCCAAGCTCCAACAATTGAGCTTGTGTAGTAACCAGGGCGTAAAATTTACTTTTTACCTCCCAAAATGTACCGGCCAAACATATTTTTCACCGGCCCAAAAAAAAAAGCATGCATTATTTGACTAAAAATTATTACCTTACGTTTTTAGTATGAAAATCCATCTTAAGCATCACTTAAAGAAGACAATTATGAATAGATAAAATCACATTACCACTATTTTATTAACTTTTTTATTTCATACATTTTTATTTTACATTATGGACGGTCCATTACACTCCACAGGTCAGAGATGTAATTCTCTAGTGTGAAGCTTTAATGAGAGGTATATTGCTGTATGAATCCAAACTGCTACCTGTGGTTTATGTAGCAAGAAACAGCTGATAACTGATTTGGTAACTGATTACTTGTCTTTGTCAGACAGTGGAAACAGTAGTTAAACATTTGAAGAGAAACCTTACCAGGTTGAGATGCTTTGAGGCAATCAGTGTGGCATCTAGACCTCTCATGGTCTTTTATGCTTTCTAATTTCATGTTTGTTGTCCCTAAGACGAACATATTTTGTTTCTGCTTTTCTTTTGCGTGCTGGCGGCAAAGGCTGCAGCTCATGGTGTTGGTATGGGGTTCGTATTTCAGCCATGACCGCGGATGGCCAGCCTCGTCAATTCTAAATCT
>OMLI01052176.1:0-18957 GCA_900302605.1 Rondeletia loricata
GATTATCTGTTGACTATCAGCTATCAACGATCAGAGAAACACATTCCTACATATGGAATTGTTTCATGAGTCAGTTGCCTTACTGTCCTATAACCCGAACCGACGTTTTTTATGTGGCTAAACTTAAAACTAACTTTAACCAAAGTTGTTGACAGTCTACCAACAGTCTATTGATAATAATAATAATAATAATAATAATAATAATAATAATAACCTTTATTTGTATAGCACCTTTCATACACAACGTGCAACTCAAAGTGATGGTGTCGAATGCTGCGCTCAAGTCCAAAAGAACCAGAATTGAAACCTTGTTGGCATCAGTGCTAACTAAGTCTCAAGTCATTGACTATTTTGGTGAGAGCAGTTTCTGTGCTGTGATTGGCTCTGACACCTGACTGAAACTTCTCCAGAATGTTGTTTTCATTTAAAAAGTTTTAAATTAGATTAGAAACTACTTTTTCAAGTACCTTACTTAAAAAATGAAGGTTTGATATGGGCCTGTAGTTACCTAGGACCCCACAGTCCAAATGTGATTTCTTCAACAGCGGTTTTAAAAGCATCAGGATGTATTAATGATTTTCAGAGCAGAGTTTGAGACACTATTGAAAACCCTCTTTAAAATGTTTATAGGGAAAGGGTCAAGAGAGCAGGTGGAAGACAGCAGGTGGACTCATCGCATCTTTGGATGCATGTACATTGTACATAATCCCTCGTATGTCAGCGACGGATTCGGGCCTCCAATTTTGTATTCCGGAGCTAAACAATACTTATAATCGACCGGTTTGTAAGTCTGCCTCGACATAATAGCCTCATTTCCACGGTAGGTCCGAAAGGTTACCAGGGCCGCGTCGTGCTGTTCCAGGTTGGAACCGCGCTCTCCATGCTCAGAACCGACCCTGGTAACCGTTCGGACCTACCGTGGAAATGAGGCTATTATGTCGAGGCAGACTTTTAAAGATGGGACGAGTCGTCGGGAAACAGGTAAAAACATTTCAGATGTACTTTTCAACCAGAATCCGGGATGGAACTTGGTGTGACTTTAGTAAGGTGTCAATACCACATTCACAGAAACACCTTATAAAGTCACAAATGGGGCTACATCACCAGAGGTGGAAAGAGTACTGAGAAAACCTACTCAAGTCCAAGTATTGTTACTTTAGTCAAAATTAACTCAAGTAAAAGTACTAGTCCAAGAAATTACTCAAGTATGAGTAAAAAAGTAGCCTATTTAAAAGTACTCAAGTACTACGAGTAAGAGTAAATTTGCGTTCTTAAATATATATACAGTATATATATATATATATCATCAGACACAATTTTATGGATCAGCTACTGCACAAACGTAAACTTTTGCCGCTTTTTTTTGTTTGGCACTCTAAACCAAAGAACAAAAATACTTCCTGGCTGTTTTCAGTGTGAAACCTGAATTTAATTTACTCTTACTCATTTGTAAATTTAAAAGTACTCAAGTAGAATACTTCTTATTTAAATTACTCAAGTAAGAGTAAAAGTATAGCATTTTTAAAATACTGTAAAAGTACAGATCCTCAAAAAAACTACTCAAGTACTTTTACTTGAGTACTTTTACTTGAGTACATTCCACCACTGTACATCACACGCAGTGTTGTCGCTTACCGGTGAGTTTCTCTAGTATCTTTGGTTTCTCTGACTGGTTGCTATGGAACCCCCGTTATTTGCCTTTTTAAGGTGGACTGTTGTATTTGTCATCAGTAGATCACTATGTGGTAGGCTATCACTTTGCATTTTACTACATAGATTACAGATAGTTTGTTGAACATTTGTTGAGAGTCAACTGAAAATACTTAGCTGATAGTGTGTTGAAACAATTCTTGTTGACAGTCAGCTGATACACTGTTAATATCTACTACATTGTGGACTATTGAAATAAAGTGATACCTAATGTTCATAATAAATTAATATTATGATCCTTGACCTTTTTAGACCTATTAGTTTCATAAGTCATTTAACAAACTCTCCAAACACTATTCTTACCTTCTCCTCATGTGTTTGTCCGTTCTCCTCCAGCTGTGCCTGGCCAGTGCGAGAAGCCAACTATCTCCAGTGTTAACATGGATTCCATGACTGTCAGTTGGGAGGAGCCAGAGGATCATGGTGGCTCCCCAATCACTGGCTACTGGCTGGAGCGTAAGGAGACCACGTCCAAGCGCTGGGCCCGTGTGACCCGCGACCCGATCCGTCCCATGGCCCTGGGAGTGTCCCATGAGGTGACAGGACTAATCGAGGGCTCCCAGTACCTGTTTAGAGTCACAGCCATCAACGCTGCCGGTCCCGGACCTGTCAGCGCCCCTACAGAACCCATCTTTGCCAGAGACCCCATCTGTAAGGATATAGCAAAAGTTAGATACTGAAATGATACTTAATGATGTCCTACATTATCTCAGCTTTGGTACTGTTACCGTACGTTAGCTCAGCTTTGGTACTGATACCATACGTTAGCTTGTATTGGTACTGAAGACAGAAGACTGTTAGTGAACATCAGGCAAAATTATTTTCCTTGACAATTTTGTGATTCAAATACCAAAAAACCTGTCTAACCAGCTCTCCGTCTCCCCCTGCAGCTCCCCCTGCCCCTCCGACTCCTAAGGTGTCCGACTGGACCAAGTCCACAGTGGACCTGGAGTGGATCCCTCCTCTGAAGGACGGAGGCTCTAAGATCCTGGGTTACTTGGTGGAGTACAAGGAGGAAGGCACAGAGGCCTGGGTCAAGGTAAGGAGAAACAGACAGGGGTGACCTAAAACATCTTAGTCAACACATTCTTATTACACCATTAAATGAAAATTTAACAAAGTGCATTTTTGCACCCAAATAGTTAATTATGAATTAATTGTGTCATTAATTAACGAAGTTGGTCTGAGTGCAGATTTATTTTTGAATAACCAACACAGGACATCAAAGGCTGGTTTGACAAATACACGCTAGGTTCAGCCTAGACTTTGACCGAAATTTCCTTTGATGGAGACCAATATTGATGGGAACATTTAAGTCTAGCACTAAGGCTAATCAATACCTGAGAAACCCGTTCTATTTTTCCACTTGTGAATTTTAATACTTATTTCTATGTGCAATCCTCCATCTTCATCTGTCTTCCATGCAGACTCCTAATGTGTGTTTGTTGTTTGCAGGCCAAGGAGAAGGAGGTCAGAGGCACCAGGTTTGTGATCACCGGTCTGAAGACTGGCGGACACTACAGGTTCAGGGTGATTGCCTTCAACGCTGCTGGAAACAGCGAGCCAGGGGAAGTCCCTGAGGCCCTTGAGGTCAACGACAGAACCAGTGAGTCGGTCTTACGTCGTCTCATAACACTGTGCAGAAGAGTTGTGTATTTTGTTCCTGGTGTACATCAAATCAGCATCATTCTCTCAACAATGCAACCTTTATGGAGGAGGGTGGTTAATCATTTGATTTGGGCATATGAATAAATAACATAATTCTCCTATCCACAGTGGCATCCTTGTGGAGTTTACCCCACAAATTAATAATATTTATCAAGCCTGGTCGATCAGCATAGCTCTTCTAAAATGACTGATTAACAAACTGTCCAACAATATTGTTTGTCCTTCCCCCAGTTGCTCCTGAGGTGGACCTGGATGCCTCAGTGAAGGAGAGGATGGTGGTCCACGCTGGCGGAGTGATCCGTATCATCGCCTACGTGTCTGGCCAGCCAGCCCCAGAGGTCACCTGGAACAGAGACGGAGCACCGCTGCCTCTTGAGGCCAAGGTGGAGACGACCGCCATCAGCTCCTCTCTGGTCATCAAGCCCTGCACCAGGAGACACCAGGGAGTCTACTCCCTGACCGCCATGAACGCCGGAGGAGAGAAGAAGAAGAACATCACGGTTGAAGTTCTGGGTGAGGGATTCCTTTCATTAGCAGCCCAATGTCAAGATGAGCCAAAACGATTGAGTGGTATCGTAGAATATGGGTCCTGATATTTGAAAGTTCTGGGGCATCCTGGCTGAGGTACATACCATGTAACCGCGATGTCCTGGGTTTCGAATCCATCCTGGGACCTTTGTCGCATGTCATCGCCTTCTCTCTCTCTCTCTCCCCTGTTCTTGTCTCTCTTCACTGTAAACTATCCAATGGAGGCAAAAATGCCAAAAAAAACCAACCTTTAAAAAATAGTAATTGAAAGTTCTTATTTAACTTCCTTTTAGTCTAAATGAGTCTGACTTATGGGAATTATATCTCCTCTGAAGCCATTGGACAAAGTATTGTGTCCAGGGCAACAGTTGAGTGAGTTTAGTCTAGACACAGCTAGACACAGCTTATAGGGAAGACTCCTAAAACCTGCTGTGTTCTGCCTCAGATGTCCCTGGGCCTGTGGGCATTCCCTTCACTGCCGCGAACCTGACCAGTGACTCCTGCAAGCTCAACTGGTTCTTCCCTGAGGACGATGGTGGCTCTGCCATCACCAACTACGTCATTGAGAAGCGTGAGGCTGAGCGTAAGGCCTGGACCTCCCTATCCTTCACCGTCAACAGACACAGTGCTGTGGCTCATGGTCTGACCATAGGCAAGGGCTACTTCTTCAGAGTGGCCGCTGAGAACGCCATCGGTGTGGGACCCTTCATTCAGACTGCTGCTGAGATCATTATCAAGGATCCTATCAGTAAGTCTAACACCAATTCAACATGATGACCACTTGTCTCTAAAAAAAAGCAGATTTTTTGGTCATACTTTATTTGGATAGTCCAATGTTAATACTCAACTTCCTATCAAGTGACTATAATGTGTCACAAAAAAGTCTATAGATATTCAGTGTCTGGGCTAGGGTTAATCTTATGGTTGGGGTTAATGTTAGAAGTAGGGTTAGATTAGCGTTGGTTTTAGGTTTAAAAATGGGGTCAGGATTAGGGTTGGGGTTAAGGTCTAAGGTCAGGGTTATGGTTATTTACATAATCTGTGGAGATGCACCAAATAGGCAAGTGACACTTTGTTGAACATCTACTTTTAGTCACCTGATAGTTGAATATCAACATTGGACTATCAAAAAGTGTTACAGATTTTTTTCTTCACATCGCTGTTGTCTGTCATCTTAACTTGCATAGAGAATCAACTTAACTTAAAATCAGCATTATCCGACAACAGTTACATTTCTCATAAAACTGAATTAAGACTAAATACTCCAAATAAAATAATAAAAAACAGTAATCACTAAACGAGTTACAACAGATAAATAACCATGGTGTGTTTGTGCTCCCCTAGCTGTGCCAGACCGTCCTGAGGACCTGGAGGTCACCCGCGTCACCAAGGATTACATTAGTGTCACCTGGAAGCCGCCCAAGTACGACGGCGGCTCTGAGGTCACCATGTATATTCTTGAAACACGTATGATCGGCAAGGACAAGTTCACCAGACTGACCAAGGAGAAACTGATGGAGAGGAGGTACACCTATGATGGGCTGAGGGACGGAGAGACCTATCAGTTCAGGGTCATGGCTGTCAACGAGATTGGACCCAGCAAGCCTTCCTTCTGCACCAAGCCCATCACCTGCAAGGATGAACTGGGTAAGGACTTTTAGCTTGTTTAGTTACTGAGTTTCACTTAAATGTTTCTGTATCATCTTTCACCCCTGTGGAGATAGAAAAGTGAAAAATGGAAACACCAGATGACAGCAGCAAATCCCTTAGAGTATCATTGCTGATTTCAGCTTCCTTTTCTATCCTCCAGAGCCCCCAACCATCGAGGTGGACTTCCGTGATAAGATCAGCATCCGTGTAAATGAGAGCTGCCTGCTTCAGGGTCGCTACACTGGCAAGCCCTCTCCCTCTATCATGTGGTACAGAGATGACGAGGAGCTGAAGGCTGACAAGCATGTCATGTTCAAGAACACCCTGACCACCATGTCCATGGGCCTGATGAAGGCCAAGCGCGAGCACAGCGGAAGATACGTGGTGGTGGTGGAGAACAGTACCGGATCTAGGAAGGGAGTCTGCACCGTGACCGTCGTTGGTATGTGTTCAGATCTCAGGCTTGACATGGCAGCGATAGGCCTTATTCGTACCTACAGATATACTGTCTCCCTAGTTTAGGTTCAATTTCCGTTCAGAATTTCAGATCCAATGTTGCGGACTTGACTACTGACTATGTAAACATTCATTCTCACCATTTTAAACAAATCCCTCTGTTTTCTGTTGTCCTTTGTTTTTGGTCATTCATTTTTCATAATTCTAAATTTGAGACTATCAATTAAAATCCCTTTGGTTTTCCCCTTCAGACCGTCCTACTCCTCCCGTGGGCCCAGTGGTCTTTGAGGAGGTTCACAGGCAGTACATGGTGATCTCTTGGAAACCTCCTCTGGACAATGGAGGAATCGAGATCTCCAACTACATCATTGAGATGAGAGACGTCAACAGAGACACGTGGACCACTGTCACGTCCGCCTCCACCAAGACCACATGCAAGGTGTGTCCCAGTGATTTGTAGATCCTACTCAGGCCAACTGTAGTGTCACAGTTGTACAAATGTGAATGCTTTGGTTTAATGGGTTTGGTACAGTGCAGAGATGTATAAATGAATTAAAACGATATAATTGCTGTTTGTCCCCAGATCCCCAAGCTGACGGAGGGTAGGGAGTACATCATGAGGATTTCTGCTGAGAACCTGTACGGTATCAGCGACCCTCTGGAGTCAGAGGAGATGAGAGCCAAGGATCTCTTCAGTACGTTGTACTGCAGACTCACACTGCCTTCTCTATTCAAATAATAACAATAATACATTTTGCATAGTGTTACACACATTTTTTTTCACTCGTTTCATTTCTGTCAAATGAATTTGATGAAATAAATGTTTTATCAAATGAATATGAATGTATTTTTATTCAGATATATCTTGGGTCACCTTTTTCTGTTATAGTAGCTACTTTTTTGTAAAAGCACAGCACTAAAATAGAAGTATAGAAAGAAAAAAAACTTTATTAGGAGGCATCAAAGTGTCTGCATTTTCTAATGTGACTTTGTCCTCTGTAGGAGTTCCTGAGGCCCCTGAGATGCCCACTGTCAGAGAGGTGTACGCCGACAATGCCCTGGTGTGGTGGAACAGGCCTCGTGATGGCGGCAAGCCCATCACCAACTACATCCTGGAGAAGAAGGAGCCGTCTGCCAAGAGGTGGTCCCGTGCAACCAGAGACCCGCTGTACCCTGCCACCCAGTTCAGGGTGCAGGACCTGGTCGAGGGTTGCGAGTACGAGTTTAGGGTGATGGCTGAGAACGAGCTGGGAACTGGAGACCCCAGCGTTCCCTCCAAACCCATCCTGGCTAAAGATCCCATCGGTCAGTGTGTGACAGTTGTGACAAGACAAACTCATAAAACTTCATCATGGAAACTGTATTATTATTATCCATAGTGATATTCTCTTTCAATGATGAAAAGGGAAAAGCAGCTCTTAAGATTAGACTGGAATATTAGCCTACCATCCCCTTCCCTGTTTGTGACTTCTTCTAAAAGAAAAATTATATATTGTATTTGCAAATGCATGAATTTTGTCTGATTACATGAAACATAAACCTTTCTTATAACTTCATGACTTATTTCTGAAGGTTTAGTTCAGATGAATGATTTGTATTTTTATGTCAGGACATTAGGCAGCTCAAATGCCTCTTGTTAAACATCTATTTCCCTGTCTTCTCCTCACAGTGCCTCCCAGCCCTCCAGTGACCCCTGAGGCCTATGACAAGACCAAGGACTCTGTCAGTCTGAAGTGGCAGATGCCCCGCCATGATGGCAAGGGCAGGATCTTCGGTTACCTGGTTGAGTACCAGAAGCCTGGTGCTGTGGAGTGGATTAAGGCCAACGAGTCCCCAGAGCAATGTCCTGACCTCCACTACGTTGTGACAGGTCTGAGTGATGGACATGAGTACGCCTTCAGGATCTACACTGTCAATGCTGCAGGCAAATCTATGCCTGCCTTTGTTAAAGAGAACATCAAAGTCCACGACAGACTGGGTAAGGGGTTGGATTTCTTGAGTTGTTAGTTGTACCCTTATTTTATACTCATACCCTTACAGAAAAGTCACGTGAAAACCCACATGTGAATTCAAAGCACATGCTTTTTGGACACATGTTGATTTTCATATGTGAACAATTTTTTCACGTTGTGACAGTTTTTACTTCAGATGTGAACATTTAAATTCGTAGGTGAAAATATTTTTTTTCCACATGTGAAAATGTTTTCGCGTTTTCACCTCCCATTACAGCCATTATTAATATATGACAATATTAGTTTCACATGTGAAAACTTAATTTCACATTAAAAGAGACAATTCACAGGTGAAAAGTGTTCACGTATGAAAACCAACATGTGTCAAAAAAGCACGTGCTTTGAATTCACGTGGGCTTTCACGTGACTTTTTTGTATGGGTAGTTATCAGTCAAATCAACATTTTATATATCTGCTAAATTCAATTTTCAACATGTATTATCCCCTTTTCCCTCCGCAGAGGAGCCAGAGCTGCTGCTGGATGCCAACATGTCCCGTGACCACCTGGCCATGCTGGGCACTGACATCACCCTGAGCGCCACCATCAAAGGCGTGCCAACTCCCACTGTCAGCTGGAAGAAGAACGACGGAGATGCTCCATCCCATGCCACCATCGCCATCACCGCCACTGGCAGCAAGCTCTTCATCCCCAAGTGCGTCCGTGCCGACTCTGGCAACTACACCATCATTGTGGAGAACGCCGCTGGAAAGAAATCGGCCACTGTTGCCGTGCTCGTACTGAGTGAGTGAAACCTCCTCGACCAAGACAAATATGTGATACTGTATTCACTCAAGAGTTGCCATAGTAATAAGCTATGTTCTGACTAGAGAATCAAACCACAATGTGATTCTCAAGCTAGGGTCAATCAATTTCAACTCAAATTTTAACCACAATCCATTTGATAAGAAATGGGCATTCATTCTCAGTTATTATTCAATAGGTTGGATTTTTCTCATGCCAAAGTTTTTCTATATTTGAATTTTGAAGAAAATTGACTTCTGAATTGAAACAGAATTTAACCCAGGCTCCAGTGATACCACATTGTTTATTTTCTTTAGTCTAACCCTCATGAACATATGTTTCCACCAGACAAGCCATCTCCTCCCAAAGACCTGGTGATCTCCGAGGTGACCAGTGAGTCCGCCTACCTCACTTGGAAGGCTCCTGAGGACAATGGCGGTGCCGTCATCTCCCACTACTTGGTGGAGAAGAAGGATGTGGCCGCTGAGAAGTGGGTGCCCGTCTCTGCAGCCAGTAAGAAGCTGAGTCTGATGGCCATGTACCTGATGGAAGGCATCCAGTACATGTTCAGAGTGGCTGCAGAAAACCAGTTCGGCAGGAGTGACTACGTGGTGACCAAGTCGCCCATCAAGGCTGTTGATCCTCTCTGTGAGTACTCATGAAAATTTCAACATTCTAGTTAAAAGTTCTAATTATTTGTCTAACTTACTGCACTTTGAATAATGATAATTTTGTCTGTATCGCATTTTCCTTAAAATTATATTACCCAAACAAAAATTACTATAAAATTAAATGGAAAAGTCAGAAAGTGCAGATATTTTAACCTACCAGTTGTTAACAACTACATTTTCTCCTCCAACAACTTTCAGATCCTCCTGGCCCACCCAAGAACCTGCACCACACTGACGCAGAAAAGACAGAGGTGTGGTTGGAATGGGAGTGGCCCACCCGCACTGGAGGAAGTGAGATCACCGGCTTCATCGTTGAGCACAAGGAAGAGGGCCAGACTGACTGGGTCACCTTCAAGACTGTCACCGACAACCACTCCCACGTCACCGGTCTGGTGGAGGGCAAGACCTACCGCTTCAGGGTCAAGGCTCAGAATGCCATTGGCGTGAGCTACCCCGACACCAGCATTCCTGTCACCTGCCAGGAGAAGACATGTAAGACAAGTGATTCCTGTGGGGTGTTTATTGATGTTTTCCATAGATATATTCTTGAATTTCTGTTCAATGCTATAATATATTGAAATACTTGAAATATTAAATTAAATATAATTCAAAATATGTGATATTGTCCTCATTCACAGGCCTCAAAAGTCCTAATATTGCTGTCCTTATGCTGTCTTTCTAGTGCCACCAACTATTGAAGTTGATGTGAAGCTTATTGAGGGTCTTGTTGTTAAAGCCGGCAGCACTATTGTCCTCCCAGCCAAGATGAAAGGCATCCCCATTCCCACCGCCAAGTGGATGAGCGACGGCAAGGAGATAATATCCGAGGGTCACTATAAAATAGAGTCTGCTGGATCCTCCACCATCCTCAGTATACCCGAGTGTGTGAGAGGTGACACTGGAGAGTACATTCTCACTGTGTCCAACCCAGTAGGCAGCAAGACTGTCGCCCTGCATGTCACTGTGTTGGATGTTCCTGGTCCACCCATCGGACCCATCAATATCTTGGAGGTCACCCCTGACTACATGATGGTCCAGTGGAGGGTGCCCAAGGATGACGGCGGCACGCCTGTCGCCAACTACGTGGTGGAGAAGAAGGATGTGAAGAAAACATGGGAGCCCTGGTCTGTCATCAGCTCCAGTGGCACCAGCACCAAGGCCAAGGTGTCCAGGCTGCAGCAGGGTCGTGAGTATATCGTCCGTGTCCGTGCTGAGAACAAGATCGGCATTGGAGCTGGGCTTGAGAGTCCTCCCACTATTGCCAAGCACATGTTCAATCCTCCTGGTCCACCAGGCCTTCCTGAGTGCTCTGACATCACAGAGAATGCCGTGACAGTGGAGTGGACTCTGCCTGACTATGACGGAGGCAGCCCCATCAGCGGCTATGTGATTGAGCGCAGAGAGATGACAGGAAAGTGGATCCGTGTCAACAAGGCTCCTGTGCTGGACCTCAAATACAGAGTCTCAGGCCTGTTTGAGGGCAACAGCTACGAGTTCAGGGTATTTGCTGAGAACAATGCTGGCATCAGCAACCCTTCTCCCATCTCTGACCCCATCAAGGCCACCCGTGCCCTCACCAAACCCGGACCCCCCGGCAGTCCCAAGCTCAAGGACTGGAGCAAGTCCTATGCTGACATCTGCTGGACTAAGCCAACCAGAGATGGAGGCAGCCCTATCCTGGGGTACGTGGTTGAGGCACAGAAGTCAGGCAGCGCCCAGTGGGATAGAATCAACAAGGACCTCATCAAGATGTGTGCCTACAGGGTGCCAGGGCTCATTGAAGGAATGGAGTACAGATTCCGCATCAGAGCCACCAACAAGGTCGGAGACAGTGAACCCAGGGAGCTGACAGAGACCGTCTTGGCCAAGGACATCCTGGTGCCCCCAGAGGTTGTTGTCGACATGTCGTGCCGCGACTCTCTGACGGTCAGGGCAGGTCAGATCATCAGCTTGATCACCAGGGTGAAGGGCAGACCTGATCCAGAGATTACATGGACCAAGGACGCCAGAGCCATGGGCAGGGACAAGCGCACTGAGATTAAGAACAACTACCCTCTGTGTGAGCTGGTCATCTCTGATGCAGTCAGGTCAGACTATGGTAAATATGCCATCGTCGCCAAGAACAGCAGTGGACAGGCACAGGCCACCATTCTTGTCAATGTGCTGGACACACCAGGAGCTTGCCTGAACCTGAAGGTTGCCTACATAACCAAGAACTCTTGCATGGTGTCCTGGGAGAACCCTGAGGACAATGGAGGCACTGAGATCACTCAGTACACCATTGAGTGCCGTCAGCCTAGCCAGAGAGGATGGACTGTGGTCTCCAATGACTGCACCAAGCGCCTAATGAAGGCCCCTCTCACTGAGGGCTGCGAGTACTTCTTCCGTGTGAGTGCAGAGAATAAGATTGGTGCTGGTCCACCCACTGAGACCAAGACAGCTGTGCTAGCTGTTGATCCCATCGAGAAGCCTGGTGAACCCAATGACTTCCATATATCTGAGATTGGCAAGACCTTCTGCTTCCTCAAGTGGAAGAAGCCAGACTATGATGGAGGTAGCCGTAACGTGGGTTACCATGTTGAGAAGAAGCTGAAGGAGGCTGAGGAGTGGGAGAGGCTGCACAAGGGTGCCATCAAGGAGACTTACTTCATGGCTGACAGGTGCATTGAAAACCAGATCTACCAGTTCAGGGTTCAGACTAAGAATGAGGGAGGTGAGAGCAACTGGGTGACCACAGCTGAGGTCTTGGTTAAGGAGCAGCTGGTGGAGCCTGAGATTAAGGTAAAACTGGATGGAACCCTAGTGGTCAAGGCCGGAGACTCCATTCCCATTGAGGCGACAGTCAAGGGCAAGCCTCAGCCTGATGTCAAATGGACAAAGGATGACAGCACAGAGGAGATCAGGAAGAGTCCCAGGCTTCAGATTGAAGCTGGCACTGACTTCTCCAAGCTGCTGCTTACAGGTGCCAGGCGCACTGACAGCGGCAAATACATTATTACTGCCACAAACAGCGCAGGAACCTGCTCTGCTCATGCTAAGGTCAATGTACTGGACAGACCTGGTCCCATCAGGGATCTAAAGGTGTCCGGCATCACCATCGACAGGTGCCACCTGGACTGGGAAGTCCCTGAGGATGATGGTGGTTGTGAGATCTACAACTACATCATTGAGAAATGTGAGACCAAGAGGGGAGTCTGGTCTGTCCACTCCAATGCTGTCATCACCAACAAAGCTAACGTCACCCGTCTTATTGAGGGCAACGAGTATTTCTTCAGAGTCCGTGCTGAGAATAAGATGGGCCCTGGCCCTGCAGTGCAGAGTGAGGCCATTGTCGCCGGCACCCAGTTCAGTGCACCTGGGGCTCCTGAAGCACCAGAGGTCACTAAGATTGCCAAGGAAGAGATGACTGTGCAGTGGTCAGAGCCTGAGAAAGATGGCGGTAAGCCAATCACAGGTTACCTCCTGGAGAAGAGGGAGGAGCATGCTGTGAGGTGGTCTCCCGTCAACAAGGATCCAATCCCTGTAACTCGCCTGACTGTAACTGGACTCCTGCCTCTCCATGACTACCAGTATAGAGTCAAGGCTGTCAACGAAATCGGGGTTGGCAACGCAAGCAAGCCCTCACGTACCATCACTGCCAAGGATGCAGTTGGTATGTAACCAATACTTACATTTGCATTGTGTTTCATAGTGTGTAGTGTTATGCAAAGCTGAAAATATGTAAACAGTATAACTAACTAATCACATCTATCTGATAGCAGTTGTATTTCACGGTAGTATTACTTAAGACAAAATCCATGGCTCCATGTTCACACACTACTTCTTACAGAGCCTCCTGCACCTCCTACCAACATGAAGGTTGTGGACAGCACCAAGTCCACCATCACCTTGGGCTGGACCAAGCCTATATCTGATGGCGGAGCTCCCCTCATCGGCTATGTGGTGGAGATGAGGGTGAAGGGAGCTGGCAAGAAAGGAGACGAAGGTTGGAAGAGGTGCAATGTAGCGGCTCAGCTGGTAGTGTGTGAGTTCACTGTCAGCAGCCTGGATGAGAAGCTGGAGTACGAATTCAGAGTGTCGGCTCAGAACCAGGTGGGCATGAGCCTGCCCTGCGACCTGGAGGGAGCTGTGATGCCCAGGGAGATTCTAGGTGAGGACTTGATCATAGTAGAGCTGTATTACATTCATAACAACAAAAACATTCCTATAAGGATAAATGACTTATTTTTACAATATTTGAATTATTTTATGATAATCAAATGACTTCATAGTTGTCCCCCACAATGAAATCGGGGGAGGGACTATGGATCTGCCCAAGTCCGTCCGTCCATCCGTCATGCACAATATCACAGACACTGATCGGATTTTTACGAAACTTCTGGGAATGATGCGTGTCATTGCTCTGTTCTGGCATTTTCTAAATTACACTAATTGGCCTAACGGGGAACTACAATTACAGCTCAAAACAAGGTGACATCTTTGGTACTGATTGTCCCAGACGGGGACTTCATCATTTGCGGGGGACAACATGTTTACTGTTGCCTTGTTTTGGTTTTACATCTAAGCTCAATGTTATTGCTATGATAATGCCTCACATTTGTCATTGAGATATAATCCCTACTTGTAACATCAAGCTGATTCCTGTTGTTTTTCCTGCCAACAGAGGCACCAGAGATCAACTTGGATGCCAACCTGAAGCAGGGCCTGACAGTGAGAGCTGGCTGCCCCATCAGACTCTGTGCCACCATCAGAGGTAGACCACCTCCCAAAGTCACCTGGAGAAGGATGGGCATAGACAACGTGGTCAGGAAGGGACATGTGGACATCATTGACACCATGACCTTCCTGGTCATCCCTGACAGCACCCGTGAAGACTCTGGCAAATACTGCCTGACTCTGTGGAGTGCTGCTGGAGAGAAGGCCGTGTTTGTCAATGTCAAGGTTCTGGGTAAGTTCTGGTGCCTGGTTGTCATTTTACAATTCATATAATGAATATGACTATGTAACCAAACAAATAAAATGCTAAAATATATATGTATATATAACTTGTATCAATGTATCAATAATCAATCATGTATCTTCTCAAAACAAAACAAAAAATGTGTTTTCCCTGTTAATCTATACCATTATATTATATATTATTATGGCCCCCTACCACAAGCTTTAAGTAGCTTCTTTGGGTGGCCTTTTCACACGCCACAGCTTGTCAATAATAGTAATGATATTGTTATTTCTGTATCTGCCTATATGTGCATGAACAAAGAAAATGTGTACAATAATAATATTATTTCTGTACTGAATATATGTGTGTGTGTGAATAAAAATAAACCATAAACCATTGTAGTACCCTTTTAGTTGGTGATAACTGAAGACAAAAATAATAGCCAAATATTATAATGAAAACGTACTTAGTTAAAGACATAAACATGTAAATGTATAACATAAAATAAAACTGACTTCAGCTGAATATCAAACTAAATATAAACGTCAAAATCTGTTTTTCCCAACAGACACCCCAGGGCCTGTGATGAATATGGAGGTTACAGACGTCACACAGACATCCGCCATGCTGTCCTGGAGCCCTCCAGAGAACGATGGCGGCAGTGAGGTCATTCATTACATTGTTGAGAAGCGTGAGCTTGACCGCAAGACGTGGGCAACTGTCAAGGCCGAAGTTGAGAATGATAAGATTCCCTTCAAGGTCAGCGGTCTGATGGTAGGCACTGAGTACTACTTCAGAGTCACAGCTGTCAACCAGTATGGTCCTGGAGTCCCCAGGGTCTCACCAACCTCCTACCTGGCATCTGATCCTGTCAGTACGTATCGTTTCTTATTCACTACTCTACATGACACCAGAACATAGAAGTTATGCTCAGCTTAAAAACACTCAACATTGTGCTTCATTGCCTCTGTGATGCACTTGGTAACTTTTTTCTGAAAAGGGCTGTATAAATAAAGTTATTATATCAACATATCATATTCCTTCAAATCAGTCATCGGAAATACCTTCACACATCCATCTGATGTCCTTTTTTAGGCAAGCCTGATCCTTGTCAGAAGATTGAGGTTCTGGAGATCACTAAGAACAGTGCCACAGTGGGCTGGGTGAAGCCCATGAGGGACGGAGGAGCCAAGATCGACGGTTATGTGATTGAGTACATCGAGGTCAAACCTCCTCCAGAGCCTTCAGCACCTGTGGAGGTTTGTTATGTGATTGGACTGTGCTTTTTGTGATTCTTACAAAAGTAATCTTACAAGTTATATTATTGTACTTGCATATGATTGCGCTAAATACTGTTGTCCAGTTTTACGTGCTCAATTGAACCGCCTAAACAAACCACTTGACAAGCCCCAATGGGCTGCCTATTTACAATGTTCCTAAATCTACAACCTATATTTTTTTTACAGCACTATTCAATTTCATTTCAAGCAATTATCTTACTATTGTGTGTAAACTTGACATGTGTAAATCAATAATGTACAACCCTAAACTTCCTAAAGGTTCCAGAGGGTGAGGAGCCTCCTCCCCCAGCTCCAGCGCCTGTGGCGGTGGAGGAGGAAGAGGAAGAGGAGACGGAGACGGAGCCTGAGAAGGAGGTGTGGAACACCTACACCACAGTGAAAGGTCTGACCATTGCCATCAGTGGCCTGAAGGAGGGCAAGAGGTACAAGTTCAGAGTGGCAGCCAAGAACATCATGGGATGCAGCTTGTTCACTGAAACAAGGGACGCAGTTGAGATCAAGGAACAGATGTGTAAGTTATGATTGGACATCAAATTAATAAGAAATAATGAATAAATTAATTCATTGATAGATACCAGATAGATAAACAAATATATACACAAAATACAACCTTCTGTTGAATTGCATCCACCTTCCCTCAAAACGAATAAATAATTTTCATTTCCATATTCACAGTGGAGCCTAAGATTGTCATGCCAGATATGGTGAGTGCCAAAGCCGGAGCCAAGCTCAGGGTGGAGGCCCTGGTTTCCGGAAAGCCAGCTCCAACCTGCAAGTGGATACGTGGCGAGGACACGGTGGTCTCGTCCAGCCGCCTGACCGTGCACATGTCTGGCAACGTGTGTGTGCTGATCATTAAGGATGTGTCCAGGACAGACAGCGGAGAGTACAGTCTGGTGGCTGAGAACAGCACCGCCAAGGTGGACCAGGCCCTGAAGATCATCATCAGAGGTCTGTGTTCACAAATAATATAGAGATCAGGAAATCACAACTCAAACAGATTCAAATGTCAAAGAATATATCTTAAAATGGTCCAACGGATACTGAATTTAGAAAAACATTAGTGTACGGCTAATACTGTATGTCTTCATTTATTCTTAAAACACAACAGTAGCAACAGACAAATGCTCATGATGGCCGAGGGCTGAAACGCATTTGTCTGTTGCTACTGCCGTGTTTGAAGAATAAATGAAGACGTATTAGTCCATACATTTGGAGTGCTTGTCAACTGTTTCTAAATTACCAAATAATATAACCATAATACATTATTAAATATACATAGTAGGTATGGATGACAAAATAATGACTACAGGAAAACAAATCAACACACAAAGAAAAATAAATGTAACGTAAAATAATGCTTAACATGAATATGATGATGTTGAAACCTGTTGCTCTTATTTTAATGCCGATTTCCTTCCTTTGTGTGTTTCAGATATCCCCGGTCCTCCTGAGGGTCCAGTGGAGATCAGTGACATCGACGCTGACGCCTGTTCTCTGTCCTGGAACAAGCCGCTGGAGGACGGAGGCAGCAACATCACCAACTATGTGGTGGAGAAGTGTGATGTGAGCAGAGGTGACTGGGTCACAGCCGTCTCCTCCTGTGGAAAGACCGGCTGCAGGCTGGGAAAGCTCATCCCTGGAAAGGAGTTTGTGTTCCGCATCCGCGCCGAGAACCGCTTTGGCATCTCTGACCCCATCCAGTCTGAAAGGATGGTCGCCAAGTTCCCCTTTGGTGCGTTTCACAGAATAATCTAGAAATATGTTGTCTGCAGTACATGGAGTCCTTGATTTATTTTAGAAAATGCCTTCATATCATTTACTGGGCTTTGACATTGCTTTTGCCATCTGGTCCCCTAGACTTTGGAATGACATGCCTGAGGAGCGTAGGCTAGCATAATCAGTATCATCGTTTAAATAATCATCATTTCTTAAAACATATTTTTATAGGCTTGCTTTTATGTGATGTCTTTTACCACATTATTTTTACTATTATAATGATTTAATTCTCTATTATTCTATTTTTATCTTTTGCTTTTTGATTATGAAAGCGCTTCAAATAGTTTATTATAATTATTGTCATTTAAAACATGAATTGTCTGTTGATCAGATGCTCATGTTATTTTCATCAGATAATATGCCCTCATGTGAATAGAAAACCAGACTTAATCCAATCTAGCCATTTGACATACATGTTCAATGATAAATTCATGTATTTTTCTATCAACAGATGTTCCTGGCGAGCCCCTCAACTGCCGCATCAACAAGACCAACAAGGACTGCATGTTCGTGGCCTGGGACAAACCAGAGAGCGACGGAGGCAGCCCCATTACAGGCTACTACATTGAGCGTAAGGAGAGGAACAGTCTGCTGTGGGTGAAGGCCAACGATGCCATTGTCCGTACCACAGAGTATCCCTGTGCCAGCCTCATCGAGGGTCTGGAGTACACATTCAGAGTATCCGCCATCAACCGCGCTGGCCAGGGCAAGCCTAGCAAGAAGACTGACTTTGTCACCGCCAGGACACCCGTTGGTATGTTCACTGGCAACATCTGTGCAACAAGTTTTACATTATTTATTTTTCCTGTACAGAAATTACTATTAAAGATATATCATGTAGGAATGATCTCTGGATGTATTGTAACTGCACTCCAAAACTGATTTCTCACTGATCAATTAATGAGAAACACATGTAGCATCTTTAAAGAGAGACGTTTCTCGGTGGCCGTTGGCCAGTTTAAGTCTGACCTTTCCCCCCTCCCATGTGGTGTGCCACAAGGCTCCGTGCTGGCTCCAGTCCTCTTCGCCCTCTACATGGGTGTCCTGATCAGCAAATTTAAGGGCATTTCTTATCATTGTTATGCAGATGATATCCAGCTCCAGATTTCATTTAAACCCGATAACTTGGAGAAACTCTGCATTTTGCATGAATGCATCTCTGCTATAGAGAGTTGGATGGCAAATAATTTCCTCCAATTAAATGCAGCTAAAACTGAGGTACTAATTATAGCTGCTGACCATATTGCATCCAGAGTGGCACACCACATGGGGTCCCTAAAGGGTAATGTGTGTACCCACCTAAGAAACCTTGGTGTAATCTTTGATCAGTCCATGCAATTAGATAAACATGTCACATCTCTCACCCGCTCATGCTTCTTCCACCTTAGAAATTTAGCTAAACTCAGATCCATTGTTTCACACGCTGAATTAGAAATGGCTGTACATGGATTTATTTCATCTAGACTGGACTACTGTAACTCTCTGTTTCCCTGCTTAA
>OMLI01052195.1:4369-20934 GCA_900302605.1 Rondeletia loricata
CCACTTAGTAAGGACAGGCAGCTTCCTGTTATTCCCTGAATCCTTTTCTAGTCTACATGGACTGTAAAGTGTGTGTGCGTGTGTGTGTGTGTGTGTGTGTGTGTGTGTGTGTGTGTGTGTGTGTGTGTGTGTGTGTGTGTGTGTGCGTATTGGTTTGTAGATTCCTTCTTATTAACTGTGGGTGCAGGGCCTTACTGAGCACACGTTTCAAGCACTGTCTGTATTGGAGGCACATTTAGAAAATGTCCCTTTACAGCATCTCTCACAGCAGAGAGAGGGTCTTTCTCTTCAGTCTTCATGATTGTATGATATTGAGACTTATTGTAAAAAATATATATATAAATTGTGGACATCACCAAAAATATAAATAAAGAGTAAACAAGTTGTTGTTGTGGGATCTTTGATTATTTTGGTTAACATTTTTTGATACATTTGTACTGAGTATAATTGAATGCATAACTCTCACGATTAGAAGTCGACTTGTAAGCTTACATTGAACAGGCCATTGTAATACAGTCAGTAATGTTTTCACAATCTGTCGTTTTGTTTAGTTTTTTTTCATACAAAAATGAATCACTCTCTCAAATCTGAAGCTGGCTGGATTTAAGATCCACACAAAAGTATTATCTTTATCCCTGACCGCTTGAAATTATAATATTGAAAGACATTTTTTACTGATCGTGAGTGAGTCATCTATTTTTCCAGTTACTGATTTTCTTATTGAACTTGATGTGGAAATGAATAAGGAGAGGTAAAAGATCAAAGGACATGATCACTGGAGGCTGGTTTGATGACTCAAACCCTCGTAAATGTTTTAAAGAATAAAAACAGCTGTGACAGATTTTGTTACGTGTGAAATGCTTTTATTGCAGTTTAAATGTACTGCAGTATAGGCTGAGCATGAAAGCAGTAATAATATGACATGACATTAATATCAAGTAAAGGAAAATAAAGAAACAAATACAACATTTAAGGGAATACCATGTTATGTTGAATTCACCTCATCATTCCCATAGTTTGATTCCCTAGTGAACGAAGTAGCATGGTGACTGGTAAAAGCTTCTTTGAGTAATGTAGGACACAGCAGAGCCTTGGAAAACAATATATAAACAAAGAATATAAAGGGGAATTGGGGAAATTCAACTGTGGCTCTGTAAATACAGCACGAACGTGGCAAAATATACTACTAAAATATACTACAATACATCATGAATTCAGTATTTCTAGTTGTGTTCTACAGCATGAAATTCCCCTTTCAAATAAACATAACCTGTCGGCCAACCTCTTGGACAGTCAGCCAGTTTACAATCTCTCCTGCCTCAAATCACAAAGCCTGATACAACACTTCTCTCCGAGCCAGAATCCTGGATACAGCGGCTCTGTAAATGTGGTCTCAACCTTGTAGAGAAACTTCATGCTCTCTGAAACCTCATAGAATATCAGAGTACCCTCTTTGAATTTCTGATAAACCCCTATCCTGTGATGGCTGGGGGCCGTTGTGAGTTGGATGCCATCACTTCTGTGGCTTACAGAATAGGTTTTGGAACGATCAAGACTCCAGGAATTTGCGTTGCCACCGAAGGCTGATAATCTAGTGCGTGATTTTCTGTCTATGCCTTTGTAGGCAAGGGCAATCTCAGCCTTGTCTCCATGCACCTCCACCTCATAGTAGCAGCGCTCAGCCTGCAGTCCCTCCTTGCACAGCACCTGCCGGCGGTGGATAAATCGCTCAGGGTGACGTACAGCCGGGTCCCTCCGTGTCTGTGGGCACAGTTTCACTTCTTTGTCTCTGTTTGAAAGGACCAGGTCCTCATGGGCTGTGTTTGGGTCCAGGCTAAGGTCGCATGCATCTGAGATACCAAAGAAGAAGATGTGAGGAGAAACGATAACTTTCAGAATGTGAATGTGGTTGGATGGGTCTAAATGTGAGGCAACGCTCTGATGGACCAAAGGGCTGAATAGTGGGCTATTAGACTTCTGCAGAAGTAAGAGGTTAAACTCACACTCCAGAAACTCTGCTCTCGTTTTAGGGTCAACGGTCTGTTCAGTATGTGTGCTGTTGACTGTAGAGAGACATATAAGGCAACATCCAAGAGTATGGTGTCATTATCATGCCTCCCCCCGCGAGCAAAAAAGAAAGAACCGCGAGCGTAAAAAATAACAATGCGAGCGTAAATCAAAAGGTTGCGAGCAAAAAAGAAAGAGCCGCGAGCGTAGTTTGACTTTTGGCACAACTCCTCGCGCGCGAGTTTGACTTTTGGCACATCTCCTCACGCGCAAGTTTGACTTTTGGCATAGCTCCTCGCGACAATCTGAGTGGAGCTACCCGGCCGCCAAACGTCAAACTCGCACGCAAGGAGAAAAACACACCGCGAGCGCAAGTCCACACAGATATTTTTTACGCTCGCGGTTCTTTCTTTTTTGCTCTCGACCTTTTGATTTACGCTCGCGGTTCCTTCTTTTTTGCTCGCGAGCTTGGGATTTGCGCGCTCGAAGTTTTCTTTTTTGCTCGCGGGGGGAGGCATGATAATGACGCCATATTTGTATTGATCAAGGTTTGACCAATAATTCAATTTAAAAACAAAATGAAGCTGACACCCAATACATAATAATATTCCGGCACATAACAGCCCAGGTTACTGCATTTATACAATTATTTGATCTGAAGGAGATTATCTTTTAGTGTCTTTCAATGGTGAGTTGACACAGACATTTTGAACATATGTGTTTTTGCAAAAATGAACGTAGTCTTTTTTTTTGTTTCAGGGGCGTCATGCAAGGCAAAAATATGAGGGGGCACAACTCAAAACCACTAGTTAATAATAATAATAATATTAATCAACTTTATTTGTATAGCACTTTTCATACAAACAATGTAGCCCAAAGTGCTTTTACATTTCAGCATGTAAGATATATAGTTTGTATGGGCATGACGCTTCTGTATTTGTTTATATATGTATTTTGATAATTCCATCTCCTACATACCAGTTTGAGAGATTGCGGCGAACTCCTTGTCACAAAATGCCTCTAGCTGCATCCCGAGCTGTTCTACAGCCCTCTTTATAGACTCAAAGGGAAGGAGTGGATCTTCTGAAACCTCTTAGAAATTGTCGTTTTCACAGAGGTGCAAGAGAGAGGGCCATTTCTGTCAGGAGGGAAAGAGACAGAGAAAAGAAGAGATCATCTATCACACAGATGCAGATGAAGCTTCTATAGCCCGTGATGTGGGTGAAGTACCTGCAGGAAATGGACATCGCTGTCAGTGTGTGCCAGATGATCAAGCTCAGCATCCCTCTTCCTTATTTCCTCCATCTTCAGCTTCAGGTTCTGTAGGGAGCTCTGGACCTGAGCTGCTGCTGCCCTCTCCTGGGCCTCAATCAGCTCCTTTACTGAGCCATAATGTCTCAGGAGGGAGTCGATGAGCGTGGCCACAATGCTCTCACAGTGGTCCTCAGCTTTTCTTGCCCCTAACTGTTTTACACACATGGGTTCAGTGGGGTCCTGGCCCTAACTATAATTTTAGAAACTGCCAACAAATACCACTGGAACTTAGTAGAGGACTAGGATATAAGAACACAAACATGCACAGCCTTTTTTTTTTTTCACAAGTAGGCTATAACCATGGCTAGTCTGGAGTAGGATCTGTTCTTGAACTTCTTTCTCCTCACCTGAATCTGTTTAAGGGTCTCCCTCATGTTCTTCCATTCCTTTTCCTGTGTTTGGAGTATCTGCTTGGATTTCCTCTTTATGTTCTTCAGCTCTTCCTTTGTGTTGGATGGGCATACACAAACAAATTATATTTAGTTTGTTGTACTTTGTGATACTGTTTTTGAGCTCTCCACTAGGGTAGCAACCTTCTAGAAATAGGTTTTGTGGTTTGGCCTATGAGTCGTCCTTTTAGGAGTCCCTGTTGAACTGCACGTGTTACCTGGCTATAGTTTGGTGGATTCTGCATTGTATTTTGAAAGTAACTGCCTCTTTGTGGGTATTTTCCAGTACGATTGTTTGGAATGCTTTTTCCAATTTAATTTTGTGTGTGATTTAAATTGGTCATGCATGTGTTTTCAGAGTTGGCAGATTTATACCAAGTTCCCCCGATTATTGAGAAGGAAGTTAATTGATTAGTTTGTTTGTTATAGCCTATATTTTGTTGGATTTCTTCAAAAAGTGGCAGATTTAAACAGATATTCTCTCTGAAGTTATTTGTTGAAAGTGGGATTAATCCCTTGTTGAAGAGTAACACGCTGTAGTGAAAGAAATGTAGGCGTTGCTTAGCAACGTTAATTGTAGGTGAAGTTGTAGTTGTAGCACAGCAAAAACTGCAATGGGTCAAATCTACCAGACCACCATGCCCAGGCCATAGTTTACACATGTGCCAAAAACTAGTGTAAACAACATCAGCACAGCTAATGAAAAACAATATTGCATTATTCACCCATACGCTCCCATATGTGTAATAACTGCAGTATTGCTTTGTGTTTGTTCTGTCTTTGTTATACATACCTGTTTCTGCCTGCGTTCCTCCCTCACCAGCTCAGTACTTTCTGTGGTTTCCTGAATTTGGAGTGGAGATGGGTGTGTCTGAAATATTTGAACTGATTTCAAAGGAAGGGACTAAGAAGTTGCAACCAGGAACAGTAAAACAATGCTACAAGGGGGGAAAAAGCTGCTCCAAAAGTAGATTTTGTCTATTAGGAATGCCATCACATGGAGTCATTACTGTCAAAGTCAAAGGTACATGACATCACCTGCTATCCATTGAACGCAAGAAGCATCAAGACTGAGAGGGGGAGGCATTATTTACTTTTAAAACCTGAGTTTTGTGTTATGATTCATTCTACCCTTATTTATTCTCAGGGATGAAACATTGAAAAGGGCTCTTAATGATCTTCCCCTCACCATTCTCTGTTTTAGACACATCACCCCCAGTTACCTGCTTTCCCAGGAGCCACAAACATTTAACAGTGACCAAGCCATTAAAATGATTGTAACACTCACTTATGCAAAAGGTATTGCCACTTTTACTCACGTTATATACATTTTATCCTCTCATCTCTGATACTCTGATAAACATCACTGTTTCATATTGTCCCTCAGGTCTTTTAATTCTTGTGTCTAGGGAGGCTACTCAGATGTTTCCTATATGGACAAGTTTTCCATTTGTGTTTACTCTAATAATGGAATATTGAATTTCTTCAGCTTTATATTTCAATTAAATCAATTCAACTTGAAACACAGTGAAACACTACAGCATGGATGAGTCGATTTTAATGCTCATGAGGCTAAACTTACAAATATGACAACTTACTTCCCAGTGACGTTAGTGATGAGTGAAAATCCTTCCATGAATAAGTAGACATACATGCTTTCTATTAGTACCTGTTGATTTTCAGACAGTTCACCTCACCAACTCTGTTTGGTGTCCTCTATGATCAAAGACAGCACAACATACACACATACCATAGAGCTGGTGATACTCAATCACTTCATCTAAAAGACTTTAAAAACAGACTGAGATACAATCCAAAGTATCTTAATTTATTAAGTTGAAAATAATAGAAGCTAAAAGGGTGTTAGTTAAATAACATTTCCCTGACCAACTCAATCATAACCATAGAATAATTAATAGGATCAAAATACTATGTGGTTTCCTGACATGTCTTAGTTTAGTTTAGTTTAGTTTAGTTTTATTTGATTGAAACTACACAGTGTACATACAAAACATACACATGGATAAAAACAACCGAGGATAAAACACAATAAAGTCCAAGACTTATTTCCATTGTGGTCCTCTTGTTCGAGATGGTCTTGTCACAATACATAGCCTAAAAAATATTAACCGAGCCCAAAAGAAAATGAAACACTCAAAAAGATTACTCACAAGCTTATCTTAACTCTAGACATATACTAGCTCTTTCATAGTAAGACAAAGAAATAAACAGTAATAATAGTATCTTTTTATTACAGTATTTAAGTCAAACAATGTAAAACTGACAAACGCCATGATAAATAGGTTTTCACAATTTATATGTGGTCTTTTCATTTCATTTTGCCACTTCAAGGCATTTTCTTAACCTTTCAAATAAAACAAAACAACCTAAGTTGAAAAATAGTAAAAACACAAGAAAATGCTTCTTTAACTGAGTATTTTCATTTTTTATCACTTGGCCAAAGTTATCCCCTTGAGTACAAAAATCCTGTCTGGCTAGAGAAGCTTAGGAACCACAGATCTCTAACTTTGAGGCTCAGTGTCTAACAACTAAACACTGAGCTTCACTGCTTCCGTTTTCCTTCACACAATCAACTTATGTATACACACACACACACACAAACGCACGTGCAGACGTATGAGGCTGTAATTTCATGTCCATTCAGCTTGGTATTCAATAAATGTCTTAATGTCCGACTCCATGGTCCCATGATACAGGTGTGATGATGCAGAAAACCTCCCAAGCATAACCTCATAACACTCACTCAGAATTATGCAAATATGCAAATCATGAGAGAAAGCAGTGGAACGTCAAAGGAGAGGTCAGGTTAACAGGAGTTTAACCCTTTCATACAATAACTATTAAAAATTAATACAATATTGTGTCAACTGTTTTCATTTGTACAAAACACAGATATTATGATAAAAAAATCCCCCCCACACATTACCTTTCGTCTCTCGGAATAAGAGTTATACATGAGAGGTACCCAAGGAACGTTACATTCCTTCCACTGTCTTAAACTTGCTGTGCCCTGGCAAGGATAGCAAACTATGGAACATATCACTAGATAGGCCATGCAAAAACGGGTATGGATGTGTGGGTATTCATGTGCTTCAGTGAGTGAAAATGTTGTACGATCAGCTGTCCACTGTGGTGGATATCATGCATGAAAGGGTTTAAGTAGCAAAACATAACCATACATAGCACTCACACCCTTGTCTGAGTCTTAACAGTTAATACATAAAATGCACTTATCCCAAAGAATTCCCTTAAAGTTAAGAGTGAATATATTGTAATGTAGTGCTTGAAGGACAAAGTTGCTGACCTATCAGGTAAGAGGCACACAAAGCAAATATATCTACGGTATGAGTTGGGTTTAAGTTTAAGTGAAGCACGATTAAGCACTTATGTAATTTTCAGTTATAATATCTCATTACAAACTGTGGGTGGCATTAGCGCTGGAAAAGTCTCAAGGAACCTAAATACAAAAATAGACTGAAATTACAATAATGCTAAATTCCTTAAAGGCAATGATTGATCATATAAAGCATTTGGTTTGTGCCCCAATCAACCTGCAAAACCACACTGATCCAACTGATGATGGGAAAGCATAAGTCAACACCTGGGTGACTTTTGAGGAAATCCATCTGTCCATCTACTGTATAGAACATGTAACACAACGCTTTGATCAGTTTTCGACCAACTTGGTAAGAGTGCACTGTTCATGGTTTGTATGAATTCTTGCTTGTGTTGTTCATTATAGAAGAATGAGGATGGTGACCGTTGTTGATTCTCACTGTAGCAGTTCCTCCCAGGAAATAGGTTTGGAGAAGACCTCACGCTCCAGCCAAAGGTCATAGTTCATTTGGAAGTCCTCTGGCAGGTCCACCCGTTGTCCCAGAACACTTTGCAGACAGTTGTCCACGGGCAGGAAGTCAGGATTGCTCTGGTTCTTGTCGTAGCGGCGACTGTTGAAACGTTCAATGTTGGCCCGCAGAGCACACTCCTCTGCCTGGAAGTCCCACGGACGTGCATCCAGATCTGCTATCAGAAAAACATAGAATCATTGATATTTGGTGCACTTTAAGTCTGGCCTGCTCTGAGTATAGATGGGTCTCAATAGGTCTCTGAAAATTCTCTGAATTCTGAAAAAGGCTTTTCAGTGGTGCATAAGTCTCACACACTTCTTCTCTCACTCAAATAATTGTAAGTGCACTGCAAATCTAAAAGCCTGGGAGATATATATACACTACAATGCACAATGGAAACAAAAATCATCACAACTTATAAAGCCTAGGCTATTCATTATGACATTCCACCATTTACAAGAGAAATCCAAATTGTATTCAATATCACCCTGGAACATTTTGGCTGCTTTTTTATTGGTTGCGAAATAGACCCGGGTCTCAGGACCCATTCCCAGCTTTGAGTTTTATCCTGCTCATTTCTCCAGGATGAAGCACTTCTCACCAATCCATCTACATATAGGAGCGATCAGAGGTTAGAAGCCTTAGACTCTGAGGTGTGATGTATAATTCTTGTTTCTACTCACCGTTACCATAGGCCCAGTCATCGTTGAGGCGATGGCGGACCTTTTGGTAGATGGCAGACATGGTCTTCATGTTGCTCTTCCTCCACTGACGTCCCAAATATTTGGTTTGCACTTTGAGCAGTTTGAGGACGTAGAGCTGCATCATGGCCTGCTTGACCTTCAGTGCCCTCTTCAGGATGGGAGCCGACTTGAACACCACCAGCATCTGGGAGAGAAAAGAGGTGCTGAGAGCCAATATATACTACTACTTTTCCATTTGCATATACATAATTTATCTGTCGTGGTAAATGTTATTTTATGAGCGATTCTCTCACCATGGTTCTCGAGTGCTTCCACTTGGTCAGTTTGTTCAGGATCCTCAGCAGGTTAATACAGGAAAACAGATTCCTCCAGCAAAATTGGTTGTTGTCTCCTGCTTCCTGTAGAAAACAGACAAAATATCCACAAAAAACACTAAGACATCATCTCTAACTTGGACTTCAGTAGTCAAAGCAATACTTTGCTCAACCAGATGGCACTAGCTATAAAACTACACTATCAAAGGAGCAACTTACCAAACTCTCTGCAGTTAACTCCGGGAGCTCATGCACCACACAGTAAGGGAAGTCAAGTACTGAAATGCTATAGGGGGGCAGAAAATAGAGAGCAGTGAAATGAGGGCCATTTGGATACTGTTAATTGACATCATATGTAAATGGAAGTCATGAGTTTTGTTAATCAGAGAGGGTGTTGAAAAGTACCTATTCTTAGCCGTGATGTAAGACATGATGTTCTGGTTGAAGAACTTCAGAATGAGGGGGATACAGTTGGCAAACACCAGGTGCTGAGCCATGTACTCAAACTATGAAGACGAACACACAAGGACAGATAATGATAAGAATAAGCAATAGCAATTTTCAAAGTTTAAGTGAAATAAATAAGAATCAAATAAAGCATTAACAAGCAGCTATAACATAGGGAAGACCTGTACTTCAGACCTTCAGACCTGTACTTCAGACCTTCAGACCTGTACTTCAGACCTTCAGACCTGTACTTCAGACCTGTACTTCAGACCTGTTCTTCTGGCTCTATCAAGGTCAATTTAGCAAAACAGAAAAGGCCCAAGACTTTGCACAAAGAATATTATCAAAACAATACAAGTTGACATAAAAAGTAATGACATTATTGTGTTTTGAAATAGAAGTAATGCTTACATTTTTGTAATGTTTGTAAATAGAATAAAGTAGACCTCTATTTAGAGTTACAATAGGTTAAGAAAGTTTCAAAATGTTTATTTTCCAACCATGAATAAAACTCTTCCAAGAGTTGATGTTTTCTAAATGTACATGGTCAATAAATCCCAGAGTGGGGATTTAACTGTTTCCAAGATTTAAGGAGGCATCTTATACAGTTAAATGTGACACTACACTGTGCCATTACACGTGTGTGAAGTCCATACCTGGTAGATGTGGTTAAGTTTGAAGTGTTTGAGAAGCAGCAGTAGGATGGCAGAGATGGCCTTCACAATGATCTCTTTGTGGCGATTGACGTCGACACCAAGTTTCATGCTCTGCAACACTGTGGTCCTGCAGAGTCAGACATACGTGATCAATCACCTCCTCAGGTTCATCAGGGATCCTCAGCTGGAGCTAGACCTACAAAGCCTTTTACCTTGCTGTGGTTTACTCAGGTGAGACCACCTCCAACTTTAAGTCTTTCATGCTTACATCAAACTAAAAACACATTTAAACCCTTCAAACCAACACATGTGGATGCTCCTTGATGTCGTTACATGCAGACATTGTGAAAATGTCCCTATAAAGCCACTGCTCTTGTTTCACTATGGGGAAGTTAAGAATGGGGAAGAAGTGGGAAAGACACTTTCAGCTAAAAATGGAGTCTGCTGACAAACCACATCAAAATATCAACAGAGCATTTTGTACACGTAACTGCTAAAAAACACAAAAAATAACAAAAGCCAGAAACACACTCTGCATCCCTGCATTAAACTTGAAAAGTAAAACAAACAAAAAAAATTCCAACTTAATTTGTGAATGTAACAATGTTGTCATTATTAAAGTAATGACCTTCTCCTTGTTTGGAACATAATACATTGGAGGAGGAACGGACATGTTCTGGGTTGTCAGATTAATTCCTAAAATTTAATTACAAAGGGTCAACTGGAACATGTCCCTGGGTATTAGCCAAGCTGTTAAACACTGTGAGAGGCACATCACTTACGGCATCTCCTCCGGCAGCACGTCTGCCAGGATGTTGATGGAGTCCGTCTTGGCCTTGGAGGTCGGTGCTGCTGCAAGCAGGATCTTCAGCAAGGCAATCTACATTCAGGGAGGAAGACCATACGATCAATTAAAAGCGGTCTAGGCCTGACATGGAAGCTCACCCCTGCTTCTAAAGTGCTAGATTAGCAGTCAGATTAATGGTGGTGGTTGGCATTTGTATTGTAATCAACAGAAACTCTATTTACTATTGATTGCTATTACAAGTTGCTTCAGTGCACCACAGCACACAGAAGTCTGCTTTGTTTACTTTTCTACCCAATTCTACCTTAATTTGCCTAATAAAGAGGAATGGACATATTAAAATATGTTTTGGGGTCAATTTGTCCTCAAATCCATATCAATAATGGGCAATCATATATCTTAACAAAAAGATACACTGTATAGTTGTACAGTTATATAGAATCAATTCACTGCCAATTTCAGTCTCATATACTGTATAGAATATAAATAATGTGAAGTATCGAATCTTATCATAATGAATCGTATCATGACCCATAGTCTCACAATGAAAACGGATTGTGAGGTCCTTGACAATACCCAGGCCTAGATAAATGTACTGGGATCAAAACACTAACCATGTATTGAGGCAAACTGGGAAGAATACCCTGATACAGCAGCTCAGTGGCGCACATCTCCACCTCCTCTTCACCCTATTCAACAAAAAAAGGGGAAACCAAGGGATATAAAACACAAAAGTACAGTTTTCATGTTATCACTACGCCCTAGGATGGTTTAGTTTGGAATATTAAACCTACACAGGCTGTCTTCCATAACCAGAGATAAGAGTAAAGAGTTTACGTTCACTGCAGTGTATGGCTTATTTAGGAACATATGGGAAAATATGCTAATGATAGTACCAAGATGATTTTCTGAGGGTAAGGGTAGCCAATATTTCTAGTTCAAAACTGATACGATTCTCAAGAAACACAGCTTGGAAGAGCATGACAGACTCATTGTCATTTGAGCAGCTCCAGGCTGTGCATCTTGAGGACTTAACAAATTAGGGTGATTTATTTCTAAGGGGGAGACTTCATGTTCACAAATGTATATTATTCTGTCCATGGCTATGCCGTTATTTGTGTGAATTATTAAAATGATATTCGTTGTCACTTACCCCTGATAATGGAGTTTTCTGAAACTCCTCCTCCTTTGCAATCTGAGTCTCTGCTATAGAAACGTATTTGTGCTGAAAGAAGACGAAAACTTCATATGTGAAAATCAAGTAGCACAATAGCTATCCAGGAATCAGAACATATTCTCTAGGAAAGGGAACATATTTTGGAAAACACAGTGCACGGCAATGTACCTGCTTCAACGTCTTGATGCTCTCATGGATTGGTCTGGGCAAGCCAACAACTGTATCTGTATCACTGCAAAAAATAACCATGCTTTAAAACATTATTTCAGCCAAATAATACAGTCACAGGTGTGTTCATACACTGTCAAAAATAATATCACTTAAGTTCCTCTTACAGACAATGAAAAGAAAACTTACTTTCCAAGTGTGTATCCAATGAATTTACTTCTACTTGATTCCAGGAAATTTTCAATGTCCTTTTCCCTGTTGGAGCAAAGACAACATCATCAAAAAGAAGCTGGACGATAAAATATTTCACATGCTATTCCTATGATCTTCGATTCCAATGATCCTCGAATCATTTATTCTAGATTTGTGTACATGAGGAAGGAATCAAGAAAATGCTTCCCCTTGCTCATAAGTGTTAGTGCTACTAATAAAAGTTCATTGGGGTGTAAAAGCTTAAACGAACATCCTATGAATCCACATATTCAGCCTTCTACTTACTGGCAACACCAAGAAGTATCTCTTGATGATATCACAGCTTAGTCATATTTTCCTATGTTCTAGTTTTAGGGGACGACTGTCTATGTGCACAAATACTGTCCAAAACCATATAAACAACTAGTACATTCTGTTATGGATTGTGATTGAGTGGATTTTCCCTTTACGTGCTGCATAAACTCAACACATATTCAGTATTATCATCCAATCAGTCAGACTTGTCCTGTCTCCAAAACCACTGTACCTGACTTTAGGAGCCCAAGGCAGCCCCTTGGGGAAGGACACCCTCTCCGAAGGAGGGTGTGGAATAGGCGGAGGCATGACCTCATCCCTCTCAAGCGGGAAAGATTCTGCCTCCATCGAGTTGTCATTGTCATCATTGTCATCCTCATCCTCACGAGTATCATCAGCCTTGTAAGGATCCTTTTCGTTGAACGCATCCAGGTTGTCCTGTTTAATCAGGGCCTGTATAATAAATGACAAAAAGATGTTGCTAAGCACTTAAGACATGGCAATGATGCATGTTTCACTCTTAGTTGCCTTCAACCAACAGTGCCTTTGGTTTGAGACCAGGGAGCAGGAGTAATGCTTACTTTGTGTTCACGACGTGCCCGTTTTTGCTGCTGCTCTATGAGGTCAGATGCAGAGGCAGGGGGAGAAGCGGCCCTCATACTCCTAATGACTCGAATGCTGTCCTCCGGGAGGGGGGGCAGACCCAGTTCCTCACGCTTACGCACCTTTATGCTTTGAAGCTGCTCAAACCCTCCAAGCGTGAACTGAGACAGAAGTGAGAGGATTTTAATATGGCATGTTCTCTCTTTACTCCAGATGTGACCTTAGTTGTAAGACCATATAGAAGAATTCAACGTGAGCAAACCAGCGTGAACAGTCATGGACTGCAGTGGAATTTGGGTAAAAACATTTCCGTCTCTCACCAGTATACTCTTCCACAACAGTAGCAAGACCTTCTTCATAGGGAAGTGGGGGGCATGACCACTGCAGAACTTGGTAACCATGCCAAAGAGCATGACAGAAATGGGCTCGTTGTTGTACAACGGAGATCCTGGATGAGAGAGGTGGGGGGGAAATAGTTTAAATGGTAAGCTATGTACATTTATACAGGATCTGCACATTCTTGACACAGTGATTACATTTACCCAGTTCTGTTTTGACGGTCTCCCTGATGGCCCTCCATTCAGGCCTGTCTGCTGGGTCTTCCTGCTGAATTGTTTCCACCATCAGGTACATTATGTTCAGCAGCACCCTGAGATCTGTGCTATCTGCGAGGGAAATGGCTGGCTTTCTGACGGCACTACTACAGGCAGCACTGTTACTGAAAGAGAGAAAATGAATGAACTGATAGACAATCTTCCATAGAGAATTTTGTGTCATGTCTTTGGAACCATGAAAATTTGACAATTCTCTCCCAGTTAAATGAAAACATGATAACTGGTGGAGCACATACTCAATCTCCATGTTGAGCAGTTCCACCAGAGCAGAGAAGGTCCCCACATCCAACAGCAGGAAGATGTTGTATCTCATCCAGTGCTGCACCTCAGCCTCAGAGCTGCACTCCGCAAATGTTCCTACAGAGAAACAGAACATACAACAGTGAAATGTGTGGAGAAAAACCACATTAACGTCAAGATTTGAACATCAAATCATGTTAAAATGTAAGTAATGGTGACCTACCCTGAGCCATATAGAGGATGGCTCTGGCAACCTTCAGCCTCTTCTCCCGGGCAATCACTTCTAGGCCATCCAACAGGCGCATGGCATGAGCTCTGTGCAGAGCTGCATCTAGCTCTGTCCATTTCTTATCAGACACTAGGAGACAGTAGAGGTGGAGATGATAAACTAGGTCTATTTAGATGTAACAGACTCTTGTTTACAATCAATTTGTAAAGGTTTGATTGAGCATGTGTATTTTTAACTACATACCATGAGTTCTGAATTCCTCATCGAAGCACTTTCTATTGAGAACAAACTCTGGTCCTTCAGTATAACTGTATAGCTCTGGAAGATATATGGGGGATATATAAATAATGGGAACACACTATAGGTTGCAAGTTCTGAAAGAAGAATAGATGAGGGGGGCGAAGAGGAGACAGAAAATATAAATATCCAAATTGACAAAAAGTGACAGGAGACCACACACCTGACAGTTCTGCAGCCCACTTGTCTGTATCAGCATACTCAAACTCAAGGTCTGGAGATTCAGACAACCCCTGTGTAGAACAGACACATTTTATGCCATAATCACCTTTGCAAGGAAGTTATTATTTTAGAGTACTGAAGACCAAATGTCCAGCTTGTAAGCTGCACTGATTAGATAGCAACCAAACAACAAATAACATCTATTGAATGTCGAATAATAGCTAGCTAACCTTAACTAGTCAAATGTTGTTAGACACTTTGTCAGTGAGGCAGCCAGTAATAATTGTGGAAACTCTACTGTTAAAATAAGTGTTTGTCCCAAACCTGTGATGTCACACTGATGTACAGTCCCAAAGAGAATAAATATAAAAACACTGTGAAAGAAGACTGATTTTCTGGGGAACATTGTCACTGAAAATTATCTTGGTTGGGAACATGTGGCACTTTTATAATAACAAATGTTTTATGTAATAGTTCAGACAGACATTATCCACAGTCAAGTGTCCCATTCATTGACAATGGTGCAGCTCCTGGAAGTAGATCAGCATGACAGTAAACATTACTATCTAGGGCTAGGCTATTTTGTGTATTTAAGAGATTTAAGAGAGTGGTCCATGTTTACAAAAATGTATTGAACGTCGTAAGTGATTCTGTTTTAATGTTTGATGTACTTGTTGTTCATGCTCCCGTTATTGATTGGCTTACTCGATGCAATTCAAATAACACAAAGCTTTACATCATAAAACCACAAATGGATGTGGATTGGATTGTGTTTTGCCATGAAGACTTATAAACAACGACTCTATTTGTAAGACGTCTGTTTCATTAGACAAACTTCTTACAAATAGAGTCGTCAAATACAATTACAATAGGCCATAACTCAGATGGATGTTGGTGGTGATCTTTGTAGTGGAATCAGACATCTGAAATCAGAAACCTTCCACAGTCATGCTGGAAAGCACTCACTCACTTTAGCTTAATTTGTGGATAGATGACACATACTCACACCGTGAGATTCTATTAACATCCTAAGCGGATACATTGAAATGTAACTTAGATGCATGTTGCAAGCAAGAGCTGGAGCTAAATGTTGAATTTCAAACAGGTCGTCAGACAAACTCTTGCCTATGACGTCAGGGTGAATTCGCCTGGAAGTTCACGCTAGCCTATGGCTTGCTAACCTTAGCTACATTCTGCTCAGCTGCTAACCTTAGCTACATTCTGCTCAGCTGCTAACCCCTTAGCTACATTCTGCTCAGCTGCTAACCTTAGCTACATTCTGCTCAGCTGCTAATCCCTTAGCTACATTCTGCTCAGCTGCTAACCCCTTAGCTACATTCTGCTCAGCTGCTAACATTAGCTACATTCTGCTCAGCTACTAACTGCTGTTAACATTATCTAGTGATTAGAAATGAAGGTGCAACTTTAATTCAGTAATTTCAACAACGTTGCTATCGGTAGTTTATGTTAGCAAATTAATGTTAACGTTACAGAAATAATAGTTTACCCTGACTGTTAAAGCCTATTTGCTGTAGCTAAATAACAAGAGAAGGCCTTTCCGTAATTGGTTCGATGAGCAAAACCACGCGGACATTTAACCACAGACCTCTGTCTGCTTACCTCTGAATCTTTTCTTTGATTGCGAATAAATTCGCCCCTGCTTTTGTTGGGCAGCATAGCTCTCTGTTTATTATTGACTGGTAATCCACCACCGTTCCCACTGACGTCCATCTTTTTCGGCGAAATGTCCTCTCGCGAGACGAGAGTTTTCTACTAGGTAGCCTGCGAGAGAAGGGTCCAGCTGTAGACTGGCCGCAGAACAGCGGGGAGTGTCCTGAGATGTTCATCATGAGGCTTCAGCAGCCCACAGATAAATACCTAGTAGATCCCACTACAGTATTTATCTATGCTCCAGCAAAATATACCTTAAGCATCAAGTTAATACTTGTGGCATGTTCAGTATGTTTTATTACAATAACAAATATTGACTGAATCACTCAATTTCAATATTTGTTATTCTAATTAAAAATACTATTGAAGATACCACCACATGCCACGCAGCC